>PVJO010029017.1:0-17365 GCA_004026905.1 Hystrix cristata | reverse complement strand
TTGGATTTTGTCAAATGCTTTTTCTGCATCTATTGAGATGATCATGTGATTTTTGTCTTTGACTTTGTTGATGTGGTGTGTTACATATATTGATTTGTGTATGTTGAACCATCCCTGCATCCCTGGGATGAATCCTACTTGGTCATGGTGTATAATCTTCTTGATAATTCGTTGTATTCTGTTGGCCAGAATTTTGTTGTATGAAGCAAATTTTATTGCTTTAATTTATTCATGCATCATTCATTGTTAATTCATCAAATACTATTGAAAATCAACTGAGGGCTGTGAGGAATCAAAAACAACTAAAAATAGATTTTTGCTCTATAGAGGTATCCAGGAAAGTATAGTGATATGAAGAAATGGTGCCATACTAATATAATACATAATTCACAGGAGAGGTAGTCATTTCAAACATGGGAGTGAAGTAGGATATTTGGAGGTGAAGGGGATGGACATAGAATCTAAACATAACAGAATGATACAGGAGGTAGAAGGACAACTGGGGCAAAGATAGCTACTGTTTTGCTCTATGTATATCTATGTTTTTTAGAGATTATTATCCTAAAACTTAGAGTTGTGTGTTTTACTGTATTTGGGAAGGTAGCTATTGGGAACTTGGGGAATGATTCAATATTTGAATTAGTAATAATAAATGGAAGAATGATCTGCATTCATATGTATATGAATATGATGGAATCAATGACTCTAATTATCATATTTATGTGTGGATTTCATATTTTAATTTTATGGTATGTTCTATAAGAGATTTTGATTGGTAAATCAGTTATCTTGGGCAACATATACGATACTAAGAACACCTCTGATTTTTAAATTCATTTCACATCAATGCTATGGCAGAATGATTATAGTCTATTATGATCAATGTGTTCTCTTGATTTTATTGTTCTGCCAAACAGAACAGTAACAGATTAGATATAAAATAGGTACATCTGTTAGTAGCTTCGTATAGGATGTGCAAATGTTAAACCTTATATTATATAAAGAGCATAATCACAGAAAATAAATTAACTTTCAGAATTTCTTGGGAAAGTGCTAAATATTTTTTCCTAATTTTCAGGTTGAGGTTTTAATCATTCTCAGTCACAAATGCCAGAGAGCATTTTAAATCTAAATTCGTTCTACCACAATAGTGACATTTTCCAACTGTCTCATAAATTTACAACATTTGGTAAAATGGAAAATAGAAAAGAAAAATGTGTCACCAGTACTGAAAAAATGAGCCTGTGGCAATTAGTGTGCCACCTTCAGAAACAAAATATTGTGCTGGACAATTCAACATAATAATATACCAATGAACAGTCATTGGACACTCACTATGTATCAGCTCCTGTGCTGAATGGTCCAAGTACATCATTTCGTTAGTCCTAACCTTACAACCCAAAGATATTATTGCTATTCTGATTTTATTTTTTTAAATAATAGCTTTTTTGAGCTAAAATTTGCATAGTATACAATTTACAAACTCAGTGTATGATTCAGTAGATTTTAATATATTGACAGAATTGTAGAACCATGACCATGATGAAATTTAGATTATTTTTGTTATCCCAAAACAAAACACTACCCACTAGTTACACTCTTCCAATCCCTCCCCACTAAATCTAGGTAACCACTGAGCTACTGTCTATCTTCATAGATTTTCCTTTTCTGGGAATTAATTAATTAATTTTAAAATTAAAATAGACCATGCTCATACCAACAGTAAAGACTTTAAATACCCAAAGAAATGTAAATCCTGCAAAGTGAGGTCTCACAACAGATTGGAGTGAAACTAGAAACCAATAACAGAAACATACTTAAAATACGGTAACTTTTCCCCCACTTGATAGAGAGAAAAATTCAGCATGGGAAAGGCTTGAATAATTTGTGATCCAAAAGCTAGTAAGTAGAGAAGCCAAGATTTAAGACAGTTCATTGGCAGTACAGGAGTATACGGGTGGAGAGGGGGTTAGGAAGGGTATTTTTATTATCCCCACTTTACAGATAAGAAAATTGAGACTTAGAGTTCTAAATGATTTGGTTAAACTCAAACAGATAATATCCTTCACATTATGTTGCATGTCAGTAACTGCCTTCTAATTATGCTGCAAGTCCGTTCTAAATTTTGACAGAATTTAAGTTAAAAGCATGTTGTTGATATTACCTTTTCTCTGGAAAAATTTTGGAAGTAATATATCCAAATATTAATTAGCAAGAAGGAGGGCAGTTGATGGAGCCAGAAATTAGTAGCAAAAATAATTGTAATTTCTTCCATTTTCTGTTTTGGAGCCATTATATCAAAGCAAAAGTGTTTCCAAGAAAGTGCTTCACCCTTCCTGAGATTCGCAATAAGACATTTCCCGAATTCCCCAAATCAGAAACTCAGTCATGCCAGCAAGAGTGGCCCCAAATAAATTTGTCTAGTCCCCTAATTGTACCCTTTACTGATAACCAATCTTATTCCCTAATTGTTTTTGTTACATGTCATGTTTTACAAACTGTAGTATTAAGGATTAAGTTAAGAACAATGTTTTTCCTGTCTGCAGAAAGTACTATAGGAAACATTTAATACTTAAGATGTGATAGAAACTCAAACCTCAGTAGAAAAACTGGAACCTTTAACTATACTTTTGCATTTTACAAACAAGAAATATCAGCCACTGGTTTTACTTTATTATAAGTACTTAGGGTCACAATATACATTATATTCCAGGGAACTAAATCTTTGCCAAAATAGTAATGTAGAGTATTTATGAATTTGCATTAAAATTTGGGGTAGTAAGTACTCATTAATTATATTTTGGAGACATTTTACTTTTAGGAGAACAGAGAAGACATGATGAAGAAGTAGGAGTTATTTCCTTTAAATATTAATGACATGAAATACCATTTGTAACTGGGGAGAACTAATGTTATTGGAGAAAACTGTGAGAACAAATCTTTTAAAACTTGTGTTTGCCCACAAACTAGAATTTACATTTCTCTTAAATTTACTTGTTTATTACATGGGAATGACAGATTGTATCCTTGTGTGGGGGGGTAGGGATACATGTGCATGTTGGTGTGTTTGGTTTTCTACCAAAGACAAAGAGTGTAGTGTCTTATATCCTCAGTGTCACCTGGCATTTGAACTAACATCATTCTGTATTTTGCATGGACATTCTGCTCAGGTCTATTCAGAGAGGCACAATCCAGCTTCTATTTGACAACAGCTGTATTTTCAATAATATAATTTTGGATTTATTGTTTTGTTTTGGTTTGGTTTGGTTTTTTAAGACAGGGTCTCACTATGTAGCCCCTGCTGGCCTTGAATTTGTGGCAGTCCTCCTGAGTGTTGGGACTGCAGGTGTGCACCATCACATGGCATAATTTTGAATTTATATTAAAGCAAATGATTTGGTAACTTAGACCATAGTTACTTTTGACCTTCAATGTGTATTTTGTGTATGAATTCACCAATTCTAGAAAAATATAATTTATGGATTGGAACTATCATTCATTAAGTTGCATTACTTCTATTCTACATTGTTGTATTGATGTTCACTTTTAATAATAATAGAGCAAGGCCTTAAATTATATTTTAGATCTTTACTTTATGAACACTGTCACCACAGTGTCTCAAGTGTTAAAAATTTTAAATAATAAACTACCTTTAAGTGTTGACTTGTGTTCCTTCATCAACCACAAGGGGATTATATGAATCATGCATCACGGTGCTTCATCCATTTGCGTTCGGAGACTGGTCGTTAATGTTTTAAATTCATGCTAGTGAATCTTCCAAAATCTCTAAATAATGAAGCCATTCATTGTGTTCAAGAATTCTGCCTTCTTCAATGATATGCTTTTCTTCTCATTTGAAAGAGTATTTAATTGGATTGCTCATGATCTTTTAATATTTAATAATAATTTTATTAGCTGTATAGAATGAAGGGAACAAGATTTGCTATATCTAGTACTGCTCATCAATTTTTTCTTATCGTGACTTAATGTATATTATAATTACAAAGAGAGGCAGAAATATAAATTAGCTTGGTAGTTGGTTGGGACTTTTTAGTGTATTTGTATTAATTTGGGCAAATCCCAGAACAGGCACAAGGAGAAAGTACAAATATTTAGTGGTGCTTTAGAAATCTGGGGAACAGCATATATGTGACTAATTAGTCATTTATCATTTTAAATGTTGAGCATAGAGGCTCCGAATAAAGATATAAGCACTGCAAGTTTCTGCTGCTTCCATAGCAAAGCATAGGGGATCCCCACAACTTACAGAACTTAGGCTTGACAGGTACATGTTCCTTTAATCTCTATTAATGCATTTTGGCAACTTTTCATTATCATTTCTTAACAATTTTTATTTCTTTTCCTTTAGCTAAACCAAAAGCATGGGTTATTTTGAGTGGCAAAGTTGGCAGAGCCATCATGATAATAGCACTTTTTATTTAAGTAGCACTTCTCACCTGAGGCTTATACAGTGTGTTTGAGTACATTCATCAGGCCTGCGGGATGGAGGTCAGGGGGAGGTTATCTGTAGGCACTATACACTTCATGCCTACGTGGAACTATGATGCAGGCTATGGGGAGAAGTTAATTTTTATCTTTAGCTCTTTAGATATGTATACGTATATGAAGTGATTCCTAAATTTTCAGTTCTATTTGTTCAAAAATGGAACCAAATATTATTGAATTTAATGTGCTTTTAAGCCTATTTTAACACAAATAATTTTTAACCCCCTCCAGCAACTGCTTCGAGAAAGACAGCAGATGGCCAGCCGTCCCTTTGCTTCTGTTGATGTAGCACTGGAAGTAGGAGCTGAACAAACAGACTTTCTGCGAGGGCCATTAGAGGTAGGCACAGTGGTGCTGAAAGGGGACCACTATGATTTGCATATTTATATTGCTTCTCTAATCTGCATCTGCTTGTGAAGCCACACAGAGTCTGATTATCTAGAGTTGACAAGATTCAGCTACATATGTTATGCCATTTTCAAGGCACATAGCTTTAATGGTATGACATGAGCTGTAACAAAGGCCACTGGAGAATCTATTAGCCTAGGCAAGAGTGACAGACTGCTCACCTGGCAGCCTTTCCCTGACAGAGAGGAGCAGAAGGAATTTAAGATATAGGTATGAGGGGAGAAATAAAGCACATATATTTAGTTCTCGGAGTACCCACGGTCCCAGTTAACAGTTCGCATCTATCATTTTTAACATAGTTTACTATAAAAGGTGAATGAAGATGAGTTGCATTTTAATTACATAGTGGTATTTTTAAATGTAGAGGTGTGTAAAATATAGTGAATATTTTTATTTGTGGAGAGTGGCTTTGTTTTACATCCCTTTGTCACAAGCTCAGAAGGAGTACAGTGAAACAAATCATATATACCCATGAATGTGGTATTAAAATCCTAAAATAATGCATAAAATGGTTTTGGAAAATAATAACCCCAAAAGGGAAACATTTACAGATTGTGATTAATGACTAACCAAAGAATTCTAAAGCATACTAATTTAATTGTATACTTGTTATTTTATTTATGGTACAATGTGTAAGTAAGAAGATTAAAAAATTCTAAAAAGGAAATATTTCATTCTCTTTTTAAAAAATGCCATTATTTGGCTAATTCTATGTTGCTATATTCAGAGTTTATTTTTCTTCAAGCAGGGAATATAAAAATGGACTCTTGCCCCTGTTGCCCAGGATTGTTTTTGCTATTCTTGGTCTCTTTTGGTTCCAGATGAATTTCATGATTGCTTTTTCTAATTCTGTGAAGTATGTTAATGGTATTTTGGATCAGAATTGCATTAAATCTGTATAATCATTTAGGAAGTATGGCCATTTTCACTATGTTGGTTCTTCCTACCCAAGAACACTTCCTTTCCATTTTCTGATATCTCTTTCAATTTTCTTTTTTAGAGTACTGTACTTTTCAATGTAAAGATCTTTTACTTGCTTTGTTAGATAGATTCGTAAGTATTTCATTTTTTGATGCAATTGTGAAAGGTATATCTTCTCTTATTTCTTTTTCAGTGAGTTTCTTATTTGTATATAGGCATACTGTTGACTTTTGGGTGTTGACTTTGTATCCAATTATGCAACTGAATTTAGTTATTAAATCTAGAAGTTTTTTGGTGGGATTTTTGGGGTTCTTCTATGTAGAGGATCATGTCATCCACAAATAATGATTTTTAACTTCTTCCTTTCCTATCTTTATTCCTTTCATTTCTTTTTCTTGCCCAATTGCTCTGGCCAATGTTTCTAGAACTATATTCAATAATAGTGGTGATAGTGGACATCCTTGTCTTGTTCCAGAATTTAGTGTGAAAGCTTCCAGTTTCTGACCATTTAGTGTGATGTTGGCCATTGGTTTGTCATAGATGGCTTTTATCAGATTTAGGTATAGACCGTCTATTCCTCATTTCTGTAGAGTTTTTATCATGAATGGGTGTTGGATTTTGTCAAATGCTTTTTCTGCATCTGTTGAGATGATCAGGTGATTTTTCTCTTTGATTCTGTTGAAATGGTGTGTTGCATATATTGATTTGCATATGTTGAACCATCCCTGCATCCCTGGGATGAAACTTACTTGGTTGCAGTGTATAAGCAAGGAAGGGGGCATTACAATTCCTGACCTGAAACTATGCTATAAAGCTACTGTAATTAAAAACAGCATGACACTGGCAAAAAGACAGACCTGAGAATCAATGGAACAGATTAGAAAATGCAGAAACAATGCCAAACACACTCAAATACCTCATCTTCAAAAAGGAGCCAAACATCCTCACTGGAAGAAAGATAGCCTCTTTAAACAAATCATGCTGGAAAAATTGGCTTGCCACATGCCGAAAACTAAAACTAGATATATGCCATTCACAATGTACTAAACTAAAATCGAAATGGGTCTAAACATGAAAACAGAAATACTAAATCTACTGGAAAGTAGAATAGGCAGAACTCTTGAAGATGTAGGGGTAGGAAAAAAATTCATGAACAGAACCCAGACTGCACTGGAAATAATACAAAGAATCAGTGCTTGGGTCCACATCCTATTAAAAGGCTTTTGCACAGCAAAAGAAATCACCAATAGAGTGGGATGAAAACCCACAGACGGGGAAAAAAATTTTGCCAGCTGTCCCTCAGACAAAGTTCTAACATCTAGAATATATAAAGAACTCAAAAAAATCAAACCCTCCAAATTTAAAGACCCAATCCAAAAATGGGCATCTGAAATGAATAAACATTTCTCAGATGAAGAAATAAAAATGGCAAATAAATATATCAAAAAGTCTTCAACATCACTAGTCATTCGAGAGACGCAAATCAAAACATGGCTAAGATTTCTTCTCGCCCCAGAAAGAACAGTTAATATCATGAAATCGACCAACAACAAGTGCTGGCAGGGCTGTGCGGGAAAAGGTACCCTCCTCCACTGTTGGTGGGAATATAGACTGCTCCAACCACTGTGGAAATCAGTCTGGAGACTCCTCAAAAAACTACAACTAGAGGTTCCATTTGACCCAGCTATTCCTCTGCTGGGTATCTTCCCAGAAGAATTGAAAACATCATACCACAGCAATATATGCACAACCATGTTCATAGCAACACAATTTGTAATAGCTAAGTCTTGGAAACAACCCAAATGCCCAACAACTAAGGAATGGCTAAAGAAGATGTGGTTTTTCTATACAATGGAGTACTACTCTGCCATACAAAAGGATAAACTAGAGACATTTGTAGGTAAACGGATGCACCTTGAGAACATACTCTTAAGTGAAATAAGTCAGTCACTCATGAGTACACATTGAATTGTTTCTCTGATATGAGAAGCCCTAAGTGTAAATAAGGACAAAGAGGTATAATAGATATTATGTAAGAGAAAGATAAATTCAAAAGAGAGGAAAACTAGAAAGGGAGAAGAGGGAAAAGAAGGAAGAGGAAAAGGAAAGAAAGTGGAAAGGGAAAAAATGGAAAAATGTAAATAAACCTGGTGTAAATAGGAAAGGGTGGGGAGCAGAATGGAGGGATGGGGAAGAGGGGGGAGAAACCAAGACACATCATGTACAGGTACAAAATAACCATGATGAATATGATCATTATGTATACAATGTACCAATACATGTTCTTGGTAAAAAAAGAAATAAATAAGAAAATACATGAAAAAAAATAGACTCTTTCCAGAATGTAGGTAGAAATATAGTTGTTTCTTTTTGTAGCAGTTTTGGTTATTCCAAAAATATAAAACTAAATTATACCTCATGGATTCTATACAAAGTGCTGTTTTTTAGAGGGAATAAAATATTCTTGTGTGTTTAGCTTTTGTGTATTTGACTTTCCTATTCTAGATCACAGGTTGCAATGGAAGCTTAGAACATTAGGAAATGTATGTGTCTGTCTTCCATTGCTTGAGGAGGCATTATTAAAGTGACAGAATGAGTAAATGAAGGTTACAGAAAATTCTGTGATTTCCTTTGGGCTCTTGTTTCAAATAATATTAGTCTAAAATTTTTATCAAACAGAAAACATGGACTATTTGAGCCCAAATTCTTTACTCTCTCCATCTGTTTAAAATATTTTCAAATAGAGTGAAAAGTCAAATAACAATAAAAAAGAATTAATTTAAAAAAAATGAATTACATTTAAAATGTAATGCATACATAGGCAAGGAGGGAAAGCAATAATCAAAGAACTTGAAATAAACAGATGGAAATAAATGTAGGTGATATACATATGTCTCAACTCTATTTTTAAATTGCTCCTTGATAGTGTTCAAGGGTTATATTGTTAGTTTTACAGGTGTTCACAATCATTGTATCTTCTTGTTATATTTTTCCAAATTTTTGTTTCTGTCTTTGTGAGTTTTTAAAACTTTACATTTTATTTTGCAGGGTTTAAAAATATCTACTCCTACTTTATTTCAGTTTTTATCAGCCTGGCAGTACATACTTTCGCTACCCTATTTGCAACTTCTCTGTAATCCTACTTTATGCCTATCCCTTGTGAACAAGACTGTTAGCTTTTTATTTTCCTATTCACTCTGTAAGTCTGTCATTTGATTGGTGTTTACGCTGACAAAAATTACTGTTCTTTTCTCACACTCTAGAAGATAAATTGATTTTTGTCGGCTAAACTAAGTAGTTTATATTCTATTTTTATGTTTTTCAATAGTACCCCTTATTGTCATTGATGAGATACAATACCCAACACTCACAACTTAAAAGAAGAGAGGTTTATTTGGGCTCGTGATTGTTCAAGGTTTCACTTCATAGTCGCCTAGCTCCGAGGCAGAAACTGCATGTATGTGGAGGAAAGCTGCTCACATCATGGCTGTTAGGAAGCAGACAAGAAGAAGAGCTGGAGAGGGAGATTTGACCCTCTGGGTGACGCGCTCAAAGACTGGCCTCTTCTGACAAAGGGCCACTTTCTTAAGAGCACATTCACTCCCCGGAAAGCACATTCAGCCTCTGAACTCACCATTGGTTGAATCCACTGATGAGCACAGCGCCCAGTGATCCAAGCACCTTCCAAACATTTGCAGCTCTGGGGCCATTTCACATTTAAACCCTAGTACTTATCATGATCATGGTAATGGTTATTTTTCTTTAGCAGTGTTTAGACCTTTTTGATACGTATTCCTCCACTGCCCCTCTCAAACAAAATTAATACTTGTAATTTTTGCTACAGATATTGTTTCTTTACTATGGCACACTTAAATAACTATGAATATCATTTCCTTTTTATTTCTGGATGTTTGCTCATTCATTTCTTTCATATCTCACTAGATATAAACCATTTAACAGAATTTTTTAGCCAGAAATTTTATGTGGCATTCTCTTTGAGCAATTAAATATCTACCAATATATTTATTTGTTTTACATGTAAATAACTCAGCTATATGTAAAATGTAGGGTTCAAAGTTTTCTTCTTCAAAACTTTAAAAATAATACTTTCTTGTCTCATGTCTGATACCTGTTTGATTCTTTGCCCTTTGTAAATGATCCCAATTCTCTCTTTGAATCTCACAATTTTCTCATGTTTCTTAGTGTTCATAAATTTTGCTTCAATATAGCTCAAAATATACATATTATACTTTCTTCCCAAGTTAGAAGCCATATATATAAATCGATGTATTGCCAGGTCAGCAGTTGGGGTGGGCAGAAGTGAACACTTAGTAGGAGCTGTGCAGTCATCTGCGTGTGCTGCTGCTTGATTCCTCACCCAAGCTGAGGTCTGGGATAATGCTGTCATTAGTCTGCGGTCTTGGGTTGGCACTGGACTGGTTCTGCTGCTTTCCTGCCCCACAACAGCAAGGGTAAGTGACAGTCAATTCAGGAATATGATTTTGTCCCTCTCCTATTGCAGGCTATCACTGCCTGTCTTTATAAGTTTTTTTCTTGAAGATTTTGTATGAATTATAAATTACTGACTATATCTCTGAATTCATCAATATTCCTATTTTTTGTGTGTCATCTCCACGTTTGAAGTTTGGGAACAAGTGACTCTGGCTATTTCGTTGGCTGCAAGACCTTTTGTTCAAGTATTTTTTGTCCCTAAAAGCATTGGGTTAACACTGAGATTTTTGTTATTTTTCTGACTTTTATTATTATTCAGTTCCCGGAATGATTGGAATTCCTGTATTTCTTTCACACTACCACTTTTCAGAAATTTAAGATCAAGATATTAAAGAAAAAAATAATTTAATGCAATCTCTCCTTGATCAAAGATCTTTTTAATCTGGAATCAAGTTTGAGTTATTAATGTATAACATTTTAAAAAAAGATTTACTGAAATATAATTCATTCAACATATAGTTCACTCACTCAAAATATAAATTCAATAACATATAGTTCACTAGCTTAAAGTATATAATTCAATAACATAGTTCACCCACTTAAAATATACATTTTACTGGTTTTTTAGTATATACACAGCATTGTACAATCATCACCGAAACCAATTTTAGAACATTTCATCATCCCTGAAAGAAACCCATACCAGTTAGCACTCACCGCCATTTTCTTTTCTTTTCTTTTCTTCTTTTTTTTTTTTTTTGCCATTTTCTTGCAAACCTCTCTTCACTTGCCCCCCCCCAGACCTTAGGAAGCACTAACCTACTTTCTAGCTTTATAACTTAGCTCTTTTAGTATTTCATACAAATAGAATCGTAATATATGGTCTCTTGTGATTCGCTTCTTTCACCTAGCATGTTTGCAGACTTCATCCATGTTGTAGCATTTATCAAAACTTCATTCTATTTTACTGCAAAACAATGTTCCACTTCATGCATACACCACTTTTTGTTCACACTCATCAGCTGATGGGGATTTCGGTTGTTCTCATTTTTTAGATATTCTGTGTAATATTACTATGAACATTTATGTAGAAATTCTTGTGTGGCCAATTCTTTTGCTTATATACCTAAAAGCTGGATGCTGGAACATGTAGAAACTTTTCACTATTTGTCGAAAAGGCTTTTTTCTTCTACTGAATGGTCTATAGTCCCTTGAAAATTAACCATAAATGTGGACGATTCAATTCAACTGTATGCCTATATTTAGGACAGTAAGTTTTAGAGTATGTAGTAAGTTTTCTAGTAAGTTATGTAGTAAGTTTTGGCATAGAAAATGCATACCATCCAACTTTGTTTTTTTAAGACCGTTTTAGCTTTTCTGATGCCTTAAATTTCTATATGAATTTTAGGGTAAGTTTCTGAATTTCTGCTAAGAATTATTCCAGTATTTTGATAGGGATTATGTTGATTCTGTACTCCAATCCAGGTGACTATATGTATGTTGTTTAACATTTCCTTTATTAAGGTAGTAATTTTGTTAATTGGGTACCTTTGTGCTCCATGCTTAAGATTCTAAATTCAACATCATATTTCCTCCATCTTGGTAAATAGCTCTGTAACTGTACGTGTCCAGTGGTGTCAAGTTAATTGAAACTTAGAATTTTTAAAATGAAGTTGAAAACACTGTTGTTCAGTAGATATTTTGAGAGTTTAAATTGGTTGTTTACTTTTTCCTGTTAAAATTAAGCATCAAAGTAAACTCAGTAACTAACACCTCATTTCTTCTTTTGACATCCTTTAGAAAATAATAGAGTATAATTATAACATTTAAAATTTTATTTCCCCTTTGCTATGCATTTTGTAATAATTACTATTAATTGGAATTTATCTAGCTGTTATATGTACATTCATGCGTATATAAATACACATGTATACACACATATGTGAGATTTATTATCCACTGCTACAGAACACTGGAAACTGTCCCAAATCTTTTTATATACAAGCTATGATGTGATTTATTGCTTTAATTACATGACAAATTTTGAAGCTAAGGCCTTTTCTTAAATCACAGTAAGGATTTTATTTGAATCTAAAAGTCAGTGTAATTTAGAACTTTTTCTGAAAGATTTTTCTTCAAATTCGGTTTTTAACTTTAACATAAAGCTGTGGGTTAGCCGGTTATTGCTGTTATATAAGCATAATATGGTAACTTAATGTGGATTGCTTTTTGGTAGTTGTTTAATCCATAGTATGTATTTGTCATTTTCTTTCAAGAAATAACATGAGAATTGATACTACCTGCTTAACAGAGGTTCATGTAATATTTCGTCTGTATCAGAAACTGTCTAAGCACTTCAAGAACATCACAGAACACAACAAAGAACCTTGTCCACTTGGAGCTTACATTCTATCAGGAGGAAATAAGTTATTTAATATGTTAGGAGGTGGTAAGACCAGTGGAAAAAGAAAGACCAGGTCAAAACTGCTGGTCTTCTAAAGGAGTGGAGAGAGGGCACTGTATTACATAGGGTGGCAGTCAGAGTGATTACATCAAGAAAATTAGATATGAGTAAGTCTTGAAAGAGATGAAGGAGTTGACAAGATCACAGATTTCAAGGTAAAGAGTATTTCAGACTAGAGGATGAGTTAAAGCCAAGGCCCTAAGTTGGGAGTCTTTCAAAAGGCCATGGAAAAATAATAGGAACATGTGGAAGAGAGGGTGGAGGGAGATGATACTGGACCCTGCAGAATATTGTAAAGGTGTGGATACTCATTTCTAAGTGAAAATGAGAGCCAAATTCAGGGTTCGAGAGGTGAATGAGGTAATCTAAAAAGATCACTATTCCTGTTGGATTGAGGGCAGTTTGAGAAGGGATATCTTTGTATGATTCCTTGATGAGCAGACACTGAAGCAAAGGAAAATTTACTCATTTGATACTGAAGAATATGCTGGTGGGGTAAAGCAGGAAGATAAAGGAGGAGGAAGGCAACCAATATCAGGGTAGACAACTAGAATTTAACCTCAGTGGGGAAATACTGGGGACCAGAGTAGAGTAAAGCAGGTGTCAGATAACTTGACACGAGGCTGATAGAGTTGAGTATTTATAACCCATCTCTCTTCAGTCACTAGTGGACAAGTGTTCTTTAGTTGGCCAAGAAAGCTGTGACGTGAAGAAACATAGGTTTTAGCATGCAGAAGTTGGATGTAGAAATCAACTTACAGTTTCTATTGCTGAGGACAAGGATGGAAGCACCAACACTCCTTAGGAGGCTACTGCAAGAATCCAGGTGGTGATGATGGTGACAAGGCTAGGATGATAGAAATGGAAGTCATGAGAAATGGTCAGATTCTAGGCCAAATGCTAAGGTTTTTATAGGCATGACTATTTGGAAAATCTTTCCCGTAATTTTATGTTTGTAAAGTCCAGAGATAAATATGGAAATAATTTCTCTTTTCTTGGCACTGCAATAGCTCTAGAACTTCTGATGCTAATTTTAGTTATATTTGCGTTATTGTAGTGGAGGAAAGGCTCATTCTCTCTTAGTACATCCTCTCAAATAGCACTGTATATGTTTTACTTAAATAACTGCTGTAAACCATGATAAACTCAGGCAAAATCACTTAGTGTCCTTAAGTGACTTAGACTATCTGAGATTTTTATATCTGGCGTAACAATAAAAGTGTAGCATACTATTTGGTCACAAGTTAATCACAGCTATTTAGATCAAAATGATGATGATGATGATGATAATGATGTGATGACAAAAATATATATTTCCAATCATTTTTCAGAGGTAGAAAGGGGTGGTAAAGAACAAAGGAAGGAGTTGGCAGCTTTAAAATTGTATTAGTCAGCTTTACTGTTTCTAGACACAGTACTCAACACTCACAAGAGCTTACATTTTAAGAGGATTCAGTCCATGGTCTTCTCATTCCAAGGCAGAAACATCATGGAGGAAAGTTGTGGCAGAGCAAATGCTTAGTTCAAGGCAGTCAGGAACCTGAATGGGGAAATGGTGCCACAGAGGAATGAGTGAGGGGCCAGATAGACACCTCACAGCCACACCTCCATAACCTAACCAGACTGCTCCATCAATCCCCTGGATGGATCCCAAAGCCAGTCAAGTTGACACTCCACCACAACTGCTACGATATCCTTACATGACTCCTTCTCTGCCACTGATAAGTTTTTCTGGGATATTATTTTTGATTTCTATTTTTATTTATAATTACATTAAGCCAATTTTATCTTCCTCTGCTACTTCTAATACTGAAAAATTAGAAAGGACTTTGCTGGACATTAATAAAGGAGTTTTAGTTAATCTAAATTATAAAATTGTATATACATTGTGGTTTCACTTTTTATAAAATTAGAAAAGATTCTGTTATATTCTTAATAGTTATATCGATGTACATTGTATATATGGGGTATTCTTTTTTTAAGTATCTGTATTATCTTTTCCATAATTATATGCAGCACTTTTTAACAAGCAAAAACTAAAATACGTAATAAGATGAAAGTATAAAATGTGAGTTTTTGTCTCCAATTTTTAGTCTCTTAAATTGACTTGGCATATATTGAATGTTTGAAGTTTTTGCCACTTGTTCAAAATGAGTGTTTCTAATCATTATTTCTACATTAAGAGACAAAAAGTCTTATACATATTGTACTGGATGCTCTGTTACTTTTTAACCCACTATAATTTATTTGAAAATGTAGATAACTGTGAAGTGTATTCTTCAGGTTTAGTGCTTAGATGTGTGTGTATCAAGAATGCACTACAGATCTTTGGAGCGAGGCTTGAGCTTGCAGGTCAGGCCGCTTCTGGTAGGGATTTGTGCTGGCTTGGCCCACACATCGGCAGGTTGAACGTCAAATAGGGTGGGAAACACCTTGCACTGAAAGCATTGTTACCTCTCTCCCTCAGTGTCTTTTTTTTTTCTTTTTTCCTTTTCCTTTTCCCATATCTCTTCTGATAAAAGCCATCACTATCTGGTAAAGCCAACAATACCCACACCACTAAGGAAAATTTTAGAGACATAAACTGTGAGGAGACGTGGCTGGGCTACGAAAGATCCCCCAGATGGCTGCAGTCTGACAACTGCCCCCAGACTTCATGCTTGGAGGCCAGGATCAACATAGTACCCAGCACTGACCACTGCAGGCTTGATAGGGCTAACGAGCACACAATCAGGTTTCAACCTGTGCCCCCCACAGAGTGGTGGCCATCAGAGAAATCCCACTGTATGTGTACGTATACATAATATATGTATATATTGGTTTTGTTTCTCCTTATTTTCTCTTTCTCTTATTCATCCTGATACCTGTCCAATACATTCTCTTGTCTACATATTCTTTCTTGTTTTTGTTGTTTTGATTTTTACTTTTAGTGACTCCTGCTTGGCTCATATCTTTCCTTCCTTAAGCAAATGCTGTTTTTCCTTTTCTTCTTGTTTTCTCTCTCCTTTTCCTTTTCCATATGAGTAAATATTGTATAGAATTTACATGGTTTGACCCACTACTATCACCTTTCACTGTTTGTAAACTATCTACTCAAGTTTCCCAAAGCATAAGTAATATCCTGTTGTAAGTTTTACATCTAATAGAACTTTCCTCATTACCTCTATATCTTTTCCGATCCCTCATTATCCCTGCTACAAGCAGGGGGGAAAAATCACTCTACTAACAAAATACCCACTACATGCAAATTCCTGGTTTATAGTGGATTCTGCTTTCTGACGGTGTAGACCTTGCTCTTATGGTTAAAGATACAAAGTTAATTTCTACCACAGTCAGTCAATTTCATGAATGTAATTGATGCTTGTTAATGTACTAGTGTAACGAGTGTGCCATACAGGCTATAGCCAGTTGTACATTCTCATATGGTAATACTGTAATTATCTGAGGTAATAATCATTAACATAATCCAGGGTCTTGCGACAACCACGAGAGCCAAGAATCACATATGCCTAGAAGACACTGAACAAACAGGACTCTCCTAAAAAGTATTGATATTTGTCTTCAAGCAACCTCCCATAATCAAAATATAAAAATCAGCACTGAAACTAAAAGGGGGGAAATACATATAGATGCCAAAAAAAATAAAAAGAAAGAAAATGTCGAGACCCAGAAGTAAAATACAACCCCAGACCCCCAGCTCATCCAGAAGAAATCCAGAGGACAATGAAATAGAGGAAATTGGAAAACACTCAACCAAACTTTCAGAAATGATAGCAGCAGAAGTTAAAAAACAGATGGATGAGGTTATAGAGAACATCAGATTAGAAATAATTGGCCAAGTTAAGTCAGAGATGACGACCATAATGAAAGAACTGCTTAGTGAATTTAGAGTAGACACACATAAAAAAACAGAGGAGCTAAAAAACAATGGAAAACTTGACCACTTAATTCAGGAAAGAAATGGAACCCATGAAACACATCCAAACCGATGTCCAAGAAATCAAAAACTGTCTTGAAAGTATACGCTGTCAATTAAATGAGAGCGAAGACAGAATCTCAGAACTAGAAGATAGGACTGCACTTTATGACCATGAAAAGGAAAACTTCTTAAAAATAACTAGACTCTATGAGAAATCAATACAACAACTGCAAGATGATGCAAAGAAGAACAATATAAGATTGATTGGAGTGAAGGAAAAAGAAGGAGACAGTGCAAAGGATCTAAGAAAATTATTCACAGACATAATGACAGAAAACTTCCCAAGCATGAGAAGAGAACTGGATATACATATAAGTGAGGCATATAGAACCCCAATTACCCACAACCAAAATAAATCTACACCAAGACATATCATAATCAAGATTTCAAAAATTGAACAAAAGAACAGAATACTGAAAATTGTTAGTGAGAAAAACCAAATCACCTATCAAGGTAAACCCATCAGAATCACAGCAGACTTCTCAACACAAACCCTTAAATCAAGGAGAGCTTGGAGCAAAATATTTCAAGCCTTAAAAGAAAATAATCTCCAACCCAGATTGATGTACCCAGCTAAACTTTTGTTCAGATTCAACAATGAAATAAGATATTTCCATGACAAAGAACAACTGAAG
>PVJO010029016.1:0-17338 GCA_004026905.1 Hystrix cristata | reverse complement strand
CGACAACAGCAAGGCCCCGAGCTCCTTCTGTGACAAGAACAGCTGAGTTCCATTCTGGAGAACCAGCCACAACAGAGCTTCTCCTGGGAAACAGCTGGCTGCTATCTTCCATTCCTAGTCTCCTTTATGTTGCATCATCAACAATCCTCAGGTGGATCCTCTACACCCAGAACCACACCATCTCAGTCCAGCTGGGCATCCTGCTTAAGCTGACCACAGTAATAAATCCACCACAGATGCGTAACGGGTATTGTACTCTTATCTACAGTTTCATTAATCCAAATGTTCCTTATCTCTTCTAAACGTTCATGAGAAACTAATCTCTTCTATAAAGCTCAGTTTAAAGTCTCTTCTTTCAAAACTAAATCTCTGTTAGAGAGAGGAGTACATTTTATTTACTCATCTCCTTCCACCACACACACAGTTCTTAGAGGTCACGCTGTAGTTATTCGAGTAATTAAAGATGGAGGCCGTGGAAAAGGGGGGGGGACTTCATATCCACATTGGGTTCCAAAGCACTCTACATTCTGCTGCGTACAATCACCATCTACTGAGCAGTCACTGCTCACATCCTTCTGGAGTTCAGGAGCAGCAGCCAGATTGCTTCGGTTCAAATCTTAGCTCTACCTCTTGGTAAATGAGGGACCTTGAGATTATTTGACCTCTTTCATCTACCATCTCTAAAATGGAGGTAATCCTAGTACACAGCTATTGTGAAAAGTTACTTACATGAGATGCTTAAAGCTATGTCTGGTGCATTATACACACTAATCTTTCACTATATGTTATCCATCTGAAGTCCAGATAAGATTTTAGGTCTCTCTATATGCATTTCATAATCATTCAGCTGCACTTTGTTCTAGGGGCATTTTCTACTATTTATTTATTTGTTAGTTTATTCATCTGTTCCTTTTAAAAGGCCATTGTCTGCCATGTTTATTACCACAGGGAAATTCACATGAATGTATAATTACCCAAATCAGCCCCCAAGTGTTTAATAGGCCCCATTCATTTCATTCATGTTTTTTTTTAACAATAAATGAAAAACATCTGTATAAAACATATGTGACTAAAATGAATCTCTTGGGAAAATGGAAATATCTATGATACTGTATGTTGTATTAGAAACCTACACTATCTTTGTGCACACTCTTTCTTAATATAATACATTTTATGAAATAAAAGTATTGACTGAGTAACATTAATCTTTCCCTTTTGGAGAAGAGGAAAAATAAATATATGTCCTAATGTCTTTGATATTTTCCTTCACTATCTATTCTTGTAAAGGACTTTGGTCCCTGACTTCTGTCTCTGAGAGAGTCTACAGTTCTTCCACATCCTTTCATTCTGTGCAGTTGGTAGTTTACAAAGGAGAAAAATAAATTATAAATGGGTCTTCCCAGGTAGAGGCCTTGCCTCAGTGAACAATCATCTCCAAGCTGACAGGTTCGGAGCCTCACATCTTTTACACTTTGCTCCCTTTTACCTTGCCAATGGGATGGTCTTCAAATTAAACCTTCACACACGCACCTTACAAGAAGCCGTGAGTTTGATTGTCTCAGCTTGCGCCTCTCAGGTATTCTAATGAACACCTGTCAGCTTTAGATGAATATAATTTAAAGCACTGTTTGTTTATTTTCCTCTTTCCCCTTGCTTAATAAAGGTTCCAGCAATACCCAGTTCCCAAACTTCCCCCACACACTCCTCTATCAGCAAAGGCACATCCAGTCAGGCTGTTTTATGTCCAATTTGTGAATCATGATGAGAAATGAGGGAATCTTTGGCAGAGATCATTAATTTTATAGCTTGTGTTTCAAAAGTAGTTCCTGGGCTATTTACATCTCTTCATATTAATATCTGAGAAAATGAGTCTGCGGAAGATATAAAACTTGAAAGCAAAGTGTGTTTACCGTCCCCCTCTAAATATAATTCATGGCTCAGAACAAGTCTTTACGACTCATGATCAAATATTTTCCTGGGGTGGAATTTAATGTCAGCTGCAATGACACTGAATGTCTTTGGATCTTTTGATTCAAAGACATTTAGCTTCTTGTAGGACTGTGATTTTCGACGTGGAATTATTATAACCCATCTTGGCAGGAACAATTACTCTTGAATTAACTGGTATGAGTGTCATGTGTTACAAAAGATTCTCAGCCTAGAAAAAAAATTACTTATTTGGTGAGAATTTGAAAGGAAATCCAGAGATTATACAGTGTTGTATTGTTTTGACAGTTAAGGCAAATAAAATTTGAAAGGGTGAGAAACACAGGGATGATATTTATTCTCTCCTCGGCAACTATACAGTGTGTGGGACACAATTTGCACTTAAACTTAGTTTTTACATAATAAAAGAACTTCTACTCATTCTTTCCTTCCTTTTTTCCTTATTTTTCACATCTTCTAATGCATATTTATTTATCATTTATTGCCTAATCAATCAGAATAAGTGGAGGTTATCGATCTCAATAAGTAGAGGTTAGGTTTCTAGTCACAGAGGCTGTAAGAAGGGACAGGCTGTCGGTGAAAGCTCGGAACAGATCGACCCCAGGAAGATCATCCTAAATGCTGACCTCCACCCCCGGCCTGCAGAACACTGCCAGAGCCTTCCTAGAAATTCATCTAAAATTATTCCTAGATGTATTTCTATATGTCCTATTAAGAATAACAAGGTGGTAGGGGCTGGGGATTTAGCTCAGTGATCAGAGTGCTTGCCTTGCAAGCACAAGGGCCTGAGTTCGATCCCCGGCACCACAAAAAAAAAAAAGAATAACAAGGTGGAATCTAAGGATATATATATGCTTGTATATATGTATTTTTTTCAGATCTTCTTTGGACCTTTTGCTCAAGATGTGAACTGATTTGACACATTTTATACTATTTTCTCCAAAGTTTAGGACATAACAGAGAATATACACAAAGGGTGGGGCATAAGTAGCAGGATAAAGGAGCTAAAAAGCATCAAGACTTCCAGCGATATTCTGAAAGACAGAAAGAGAGGAGGGTCTCATACCACGATGAGAACTCAGCTCACGGAAAACAACATGCAGAAAAAGTACAGAAATAAAATGCATGGATGCAAATAAAAACAAGTGTTTGAGGGGACTAACTTGAACTTAAGGGGAAAAATATTCAAAAGAAAAGAGATTCCATTTAGTTAGGAGCTAGTAAGCATTTATCAGTCACTGCTGTCAGACAGATGCTGTTGTGACAGATATAATACATCCTAGTAAGCAAGACAATGGGGCCTCTGCCCTCGCTTTGCTTGCATTCTTTGGGGAAAGTAGACATTAAGAAACGAATAAATGAAAAAATAACTTCAGGCTGCAGCAGCAAAGTTGTCATTTTCTGACTTTACTGGAGAACAAATGCATTCGCAGGGTCTCGAGGAAGTCTGGAGAGCCAAACTCTCGCCAAGACCAGAATCAAGTTGTAAAATACACGCCGCGGGGACCGGGGGCTGTCATCACTGGGTGCCACCCACATCACACTGCCTGAGCCACCTGCAATCCCAGAAACACACAAGTGCTGCATCATGATGTCTGCGGAGCGCCCTCCTCTGCCAGGGAAACTGGGAAGCCCACTTCAGTTGCAGCTGCAGCTTCCACTTTAAGGTCTACGGTGGCCACATCCATGACAGAAGCTGGGTCTTCCCAGCACCTGGGAGGTCGGGGTGGGTAGTACACAGCACCTTTAACTTGAGTGTACGAGCCGGTTCGGAGTCTCCAGCTGCACCTTCTGCTGGTTCTGTGGCTGGTTTCCGAGCCAGATAAGACGGTGGGCCGTTAAAATGAAGGACAAATGCCTAGCACAATAGATAAAAGATCAGGCTGCCAGCCTGGCCACATCGCTACCTTCCTCTGCCTCCAGTGTTTGTGTTTCCTCATCTCAGAGATGAAAGAACTGAATTTAACTATTGCTTAAGTTTCTCCCATCTTTTCCATTCTAAACAAGGTGACCCAGTTCAACTATGATGCTCAGAAAGTAGAAAAACCAGGGAAAATTGAAAAAGAATCTCTGAGTTTCCTGAGAAATTCAGTGCGATCTTCCCTTGAAGAATATTAGAGTTCATACCTGCAAAAGAGACAGAGGGCTGGGTGTCACAGTGCATGCCTGTAATCCCAGTTCTTGGGAGGCTGAGGCAGGAGGAGCACCATGAGTTTGAGGCCACCCTGGGCTACATAGTGAGTTCAAGGCGGGCCTGAATTACATAGTGAGAGCCTGTCTCAAAAACAAAAGACATAGAAGGAAGACAGAGTACATAGAAGGAAGACAGAGTACACAGAAAGGCTGACTCACGCATTTATGAGACAGTTAAATTACTCTATTTAGAAATATGAATCAGTTGAACTATCGCTACAAGGAAAAACTTGACATTCTTTAGCCTCCTGATTGTGGTGTAAAGGGAGGTAGGACCGTGAAACTTAAGATACCGAATGCCTTACCCAAGGAAGGGAAAGTCGGAAAAGCAGGAAAGACTGTCTTTCATTCCTTCATTCTTTTACCCAATAAATATTTTATTCCATCTCCTGGATTTATTAAAAATGAAACATTCCCTTCTAGCTGAAGGACTTCCAGCCAAGGTATTAATTACTGCATCAATACGGCAAGTGTCATAAAATCAGTAAATGTGTTATGACCGCAGAGAACAGAGAAAGGGCACCTAAAATCCTGGGAGATAATATGCATTATCTCGATTTAGCCATTCTATAATGTGCAGACAGATACATATATAATATATGTGATGGTTACGAACAACTGTGTAACTTAAAAAACAAGGGAAAAGAGAAGATACAAAACATCAGTTAAGAAGGTGTAGAAAAGTATAATCATGAGCATGATTTCCTCAGATTTTATCAATACAAGAAGAAGCAGGAAAAGAAATATGTACATGCATGTGTGCATGTGTGCATATATGAACACACGTGCAGGATATATACACTTACAGATATGGAAAAATAAAGACACTGTCTTGTAATATCGGATTTGTTCTTTTTTAATATCCTGAGTCCCATGTTGCCTAAATGTTAGCATTTTTATAAGGCTAATGTATTCAAGGAAACATTTGTTTTATGAAAAAGATGGAAGTTTCATTGGATCTTTAAAATCAAATACTATTTAGCTGTACAGGAAAAAGAAGGGCTGGACTTCCAGCTGTTATGAACAAACTGATCGATTGCATGAGTTTGATACAAGTCGGATCCTGTCTCGGGACAGTGAGAAGATGATAGCAACCAAATAAGCAAACCGGCCCAGGAGTGATGACACGCACCTGTAGCCCCGGCTGCGGCAGAGCCTGACGGAAGAAAATTGATAGCGTCCGGGCAACATAATGAAACCACGTCTGTCAAAGAAAAGTAAAATGTTTATTGAACTGGGGCCGTATATCGGCGAGAGCAATCGCAAAGCTCAAAGTTTAATTCTCGACACCAAAGTAGGCAAGAAGAGCCAAATCATAACCGTCACACCAAAGGGAAAAAAAAAAAATAACTGGAGTCAGAAAAACTCCAGCGCTTCTGAAAGTTTCATTTCAGCCTGTGTGTGTGTGTGTGTGTGTGTGTGTGTGTGTGTGTGTGTGTGTGTACTCGCACATTCACATATGCTTTGAGGCAGGGAAGGTGCGGTGATGAAATCAGTCGCCCCTCTTGGGAATGTAGGGGGTAAAGAACGCCTAGAGGGCGAGAAAGGAAGAACGAAATACTCGGTGATATCCCGCAGAGCAGCAAGAGGCCCGTAACATGACCGACAATTTGTAAAATGTGCCCTCAGATGGAAAAATGAAGGAAGTTAGGGGAAAGACAGAATGGACTTGTCCTAGTTATTCCGGTGAGTCTCAGATTTACTGTATATATGAAAATGTTCTTAAAAACGTAGCTCCTGATTCCGCAGGTCTGCGTAGAGCCCGAGATAGTGCGCTTGAAACATTTTTACAAACACAGTTCCTGTACTGTAATGTGTGTAATGTTCCTTCTGGGCTGCCAGTCTGTGGGAGCACGTCGAATAGCAAGGGTTAAATTATTATTTTTCTGAAACTGATGAGGCAATAACAGCCTGAAATATAGACCTAGTTGTTGCTATACACCTAGTGCCTTAACCAGATAACTTCCTCATACATAACACTAAAGATGTTCACGTAGCAGCCACACGTAGCCCTGTGTCCTCTCAGTTTCCTCCTCTGTGAATAAAGGGCATATTCTTCATACAAGTACCTGTTTCAATTATAGGTCTATTCTGAATGAACTTACATGTCCAATCAGCTTCTCCAATAGAGCGTGTTTGGAGGTTCTAGCAGGGGAGCACAGCCACTCGTATGCCCTTGACCAGGGACACTGTCCTCCTCCATCGGGGGTGGCCCTCCTCCTCCACTGAGTGCACGGCTTCGGGAGGGATGCGCGTGGAGCAGTGAGGGAGAAAGGGGACACCTGCCGAGCCAGCCAGCTCAGCCGAATCAACCCTGGTGATAATGGGGTGATATGTCACAGCCAGATCGTCCCCACAACCTGACTTTCTCTAATAGAAACATAAAAACAAATGACGTTTCAGTGCATTTTCTTTTGCAATACTCAGAAATTAAATTTCCCATCCAACCTGGAGAGGCTGTGTAGTTTAGCTATGTTCCTTCCCAACCTAAGATTTAGTATTAATATTACAATGCTACTTTTTCCTTTCTTGTCCAATCTGACTTGGGGGATACACACTGATCAGTGAGTGGGATTTTCTTCCACTCACATCTACATAGTGTTCAATTTGATCACTGGCTTTAGATAAAGAGTGATAAAGTTTTCATTTTCTAAGCATAGAACAACAAAAAAATTATTCAAAATGTTTGTTTTTGTCAATTGGGTCAAATCTTCCCTGAGGTCAAACTTCCTTCATTATCTGCCACCAACTACATATGGCATGCAAGAATTAGGGCTCTGTATAAGCTGGATCTAGTCGTGAAAGGTTTTCTCTGCTCACTTAGGGTATTTCTCCCTACCTCATACTCATTCTTCCTCATTCCCTGGACCTACGCATTTCTAGTCAATTAGCAAAAATACAATCCAAGTTTCTCTTTTTAGAAAAGACATCTATCAAATCAAAAAATAAACAAGTTAAATATTTCTATATAAATAAAAAATCTTCATGAGGCCTACTGTCTAAACATGTAATGGGTCCAAGATTTTGTTCTACAAGTTAGCCTGCTGTAATTCACTATTCTAAGAGCAAACTGTCTCTCCCAGAACACAGACAAAGGACATGTGCCCAGGATGTAACAGGCAGCAAGAGCATCATGTTCAAAGTGGTCTCCACGCTGGCTGCTCTGGGCCACACAGGGCGAAGCAGAGAGCCCAGAGGGATGCTGCTCGTGCAGGGAGTTTGTGTCACGGCTGAAGAATCTGAACATAGAAATCCCCAATCTGTTATTGGGCCGCCAGCAAACCTGCCGAACAGTTGCCATAATGGGCAAAGCAGTCTTCACACTGCTAGACAGTGATTGGACACTGTCCTCTCCTCCAGAGAAAGCCAGTATCCCCGTCTGCCGGGCTGCTCACATCACACACATTCCCGACACAGTGACCCAGAATAAAAGAGCCACCAGGCCCTTGAACGTTAGAGGAGTAAGCATGCGAGAGACTTTGGGACAATTGTGTCCCATACATGGAAGGGGATTTCTGTAATTGAAGATATATGCTTGTAAAGTATCAACCCAACTGACAAATAGAAAACTTAGTTTTTAAATTTCATTTTGATCAGTTGCCACAATAAGTCAGCAGGACATTTCTCAAAGAAGAGGGCAGGAAAAGAACTTCGGAGTTGGGAAGCAGTTTTTAGGGACCCAACTACAACCGGAAGGATCATCTTCAACAAAGTACTTTAACTGCCTAAGCCTCGGACGCCAGCAGCCTCGGGAACAAGGTGTCTGTGTGGCATGTCTCTCCCAGCACTGCACCCAGAATACTGGGGGCTCTCGCTAAGTATCTTCGCTCCTCACCCACTTCTTGCCTCGCTTACCCTTTACCCCTGCAAATAGAGATGTACTTACCTCCTCACACAATCCTGAAAACTCACAGAAAGCGTTCGCACTTTACTGTCGCTTTATTCTCCGGGCAACTGATCAAAAAAGAAAGGCAGAGGAGATACGATCAGAAGCAGTCTTTCTAGAGGAATAAAAAGTAGACATGCTGGACTCCAAATCTTATTGCAAAGTAATTTTAAGGAAGCAGTTGTCACAGCAATGCAGTGATTAGAGTTATTTGCAGGCCCCTGGTGCGAAGCTGGAAAAGAGTACAAAATTTGGAATCAAGCCTGCCTTATACCCAACTATATTCCTTAGTTTCTAAAGTGGTGAAGTTATTAAACTTTGGTGGGTTCACTTTTGTATATGCAACATGAGTTTTAAAATATGTATCTTCTTTGCTGTAATAATTTAATGGAAAAACACGAATGAAGCATCTAATACTCTATAGTGGAAATGCACAAAAAACTTGAGTGTCCTTTTCTCTCTTTTTCACTTATATCATAGTTTTTAAACTTAATATCTGAGGGCTTCCCAAACATATTTGAGAAACATCTCACTTAATATTGCTCTTTTTTCCAACTGCTATCCTACTTGTTTTTCTTTCCATAATTACCATAATTCTCAAATAAGCAAGTTAGGTTCACTTCCTTTAATACATTATCATAAGCATGGACATTCTCCCACCTCCGTCCTGAGACCAAGCAGTCCATATCCAATGAAAAATCACACACTCTAGCTATGTGAACAGTGTTTTGAGCATGTTTTGTGCTCTGCTTCACAGCAGATTATATTTTCTAAAACTGGCCCTGCAACATTTCCACCCCTCTCAGAAGCTTGTCATTGCCCATTGAAGTTAGAGTCTCTTTCCTCTCTGCAGCACCCTCTGACTGCTGCAACCCATGGACTATTCAAGAAATCACACTGTGTGACTTCCGAGGTAAATTATAAAGCAAGTATAGACTTCCCCTGCCTCTTTCTCTCCACCAGCATATTTGTCCTCAAGACCTCTACATACACTGAAGAGACCAAGCCACAGAGCAAAGCCGTGCATGGTGTTGAAGCCCCATGTCCCAATCCAGGCTGGCAGCCTGCACCAGTCACTAGGAGTAAGATGATAGTGTTCAGCTCATTTAACTTTTGGGCCGTGGAGTCCCTGCAAGCTTCTCATCTTCCCAGCTGAGGCCCCAGACAATCGTGCAACAGAAACAATCTCTCGTCCTGTGCCTTGTAACAAGTCCTGTGACACAAAAATTCTATAAATTTAGTAAACAATTTGTGATATGAATCTTTGAGGTAATTTGTTGCTCAGATCTGATAACCAGAACATAATCATCGTTCACTTTTTTCTAAAAATTCTCCCCAACTCAAGTGCTAAAATTCATCCATACTGTACATTTTTTTCTATTTTATTTGAATGGCACATGTTAGATGTATGTAGTGATAACATTCATCATAGGGGATTTGGACCTGTACATGATATATCTTGTTGCTTCTTTTTTTCCCATTCCCTTCCCCTCCCTTCACTCCCCCCTCCCTCTTTATTTACAAAAGCTTTGTTTCCATTTTTTCCTTCCATTTCTTATTTCTATTATCCCTCTGCTCCCCCCACCTTGTTCCGTTTCCATTTGGACACTTTCTTCCCTTTCCCAATATAATACATTTTAGTCTTTATTTACACTTTCAGTTTCTCACACCAGAGAAAAAATGTGATATTTAAACATGTGTGTCTGATTTATTTCACTTAAGAGTATGCTCTTAAAATGCATCCATTTACCCGGAAATATCTCAGGTTTATCATTCTTTATGGCAGAGTAGTACTCCATTGTATAAAAAAAAACCAACAGCCAACATCATACTAAATGGTCAAAAACTAAAAAACTTTCACTCTAAAATTCAGAGCAAGACAAGAATATCCCCGCTCACCACTCCTAGTCAATATAGTTCTGGAAACATTAGCAAACATTAGCCAGAGCAATTAGACAAGAGAAAGAAATGAAAGGAATAAGAATAGGAAAAGAAGAAATTAAATTATCATTATTTGCAGGTGACATGATACTCTATACAGAAGACCCCAAAAATTCCACCAAAAGACTTCTAGATTTAGTAACCAAATTCAGCAGCATAGTTGGATGCAAAGTCAACACTTAGAAATCAATAGCATTCCTGTATACAAACAACAGACTCACTGAGAGAGAAATTAGGGAAATAACACCTTTCACAATAGCATCCACAAAAATGAAGTACCTAGGAATCAATCTGACGAAGGAAGTAAAAGATCTATACATTGAAAACTACAGTGCTTTGAAAAAGGAGATTGAAAAAGATCAGAAAATGGGACGATACCCCTTGCTCTTGGGTAGGAAGAACCAATATAGTAAAAATGGGAAATGGCCATACTCTCAATACTGTAGATTGTGCTCTAATCTTCTTGGACTTCCAGCTCTCTTTTTCCCTGCTTTGTCTTCCTTCTCAACACGTCCTCCCTCGATCTCTCCTTTGAACCCCATCCTGCCTGCTGTGGAGAGTGGAGGTCTATTCTAAGTGTTTCCTATCACAGTTATGGTGGCAAATCAAGGATCCTCAGGAATGAGATTGAAAGGGGCTTTCTTTTTCAGGATCACTTATGAACTGTTTTAAATTTGTGTCATAAGAATCTCTTTTGCCTCACCTGAGCCCTGGCCCCTACTCTGTCTCTAGATGCACTCTGCTTCCCAAATCTCACCCTTATACCTGTGGCTCAATGATGCAATGGACAACACCAGAGTTTGCCTGGATGTGAATCCCACTTTTGTCACTGATAATCCATGTGACAGTGTGGAATTTTTTTTAACTCTAATTACCTTAGTTTTGTCATCCCTAAAAAAGGGAGAATATTATTGTGGATGCCTGAAGATTAACAGAAACATGAAATGAATTCGAGAAAATATAAAGCTTGTAACGGTACTTATAACATACACAGCTAAAATGTTAATTACTTGTGATTATTCTCCAGTACACTTGTTTCATATCTTTACCTAGCCCCTTTGTTGCAATGAAATTGGACTCATTTTCAAAGCTTACACGAGTCTCTCTCTACTCCTAATGGTGGCACTTCCAAGTCAATTGGGCCAAATTTAAAATAATTTTTGACATATTGTTTTCTCTCTGCTATTTTTGGTAATATTATTGTATGATATCCCTTTTATACCATCCTGTTCTTCACCTCGCATTTGACCTTTACATGTTTGATAAAATCTTGATTGCATGAAGATCAGCATTAAGGTACACGTCACCATATACTTAATGGGATCACCACCCCCTAAAATGTTCCAAATAGTTTGTTTATGGCCATTTGTGACCAGCCCCAACTGCTGAACCTCTCCTCACACTCAAATTCTTCCAAGCACAATTACTCTCATTCTTTTATTCACTCTGTCAGTCTTATTCGCATCAGCCTGGAAAATTCATGTCTTAACGCAATAATCTGACACACAAATCGGACTTACTGTGCAGTCTATCCAACACATAAAACTAATAAACACATTTTACTTCCTTTTCCACTGACACTTGAAATGAATTTCTTAGTTGAAAGACTCTTGATAGTACCCAAAAAATTGACAACTTACACTTGTGCCTTTTACATATTATAATTCCTCATTCTGATACACATAAACTTTTTCCAGCTTTTACATCTCAAGTTAGGCCTGCCTTGCACTAATACTGGACATTGTTTGGTATTCCATGAACTCGAATAAAAGCATTTGCAAGGAGATTAAAAGAAATGAACAGTTCACCATGCATTTCATGCATCCCTGGCTTTGATAAATTTATTTCTGAGCCTGGGGTGGTGCCACATATCTGTAATCCCAGGACTGGGGAGGCTGAAGCAGGAGGATCACTGAAAATTCAAGGCAGCCTGGTCTATACTGTGAGTTTAAGCTCAATCTGAACTACATATCAAGATACTGATTCAAAAAAACAAAAAATAAGTAAGTTAATAAATAAATAATAAGTAAACTTACAATCACTTTTGTAATCATCTCTTCATACCTCACTTGGTAATTTGTCTCAATATTTCATGATTCAAACAAGTTTTCTCTTTACCATCCAGTTTAGTGCTTAAATTATGAACAAATCATACTGAATTTATTAATGATTTCTATGCATTTGTTGGCATTTGAAAGCATTAAAAATTTCTGGGCTATTACTGGGGGATACATAGTCTTCTTAAAATTGATATTATAATCAGGGGAAAAACTAAACAGGAATATCCCATAAATTAATTATAGATTTGTATAATTTATATATGGAGATATTTAAACTGAAAGAAAAATTCACTAAGGAAATTAGCGAACTGTAAATTTTTTAAGAGATGATAGAAAATGAAAAGGATCGTTAGAGAAGATTATCATTTTTATTTATCAAAGTAAAGAAAACACATAATAATCTTGCAGAAACATCTCGATAGTCTACATTTGGAAAAAGAACTGCCCTACCCCTAGATACTGGGTGACGGATAAGTAATTAAGACCACAACCAGATACATTGATAAATTGTAGATAAGTATTCCCCAGGGAACTTGACAAGGGTGGGTGACTGTGTATCATGAAAAAAACTGGGTTTGTGTCTAGGACAACTCTAGTTTGAAAACGACAAAAAGATCATAAAAGAAACCTATTGCAGTGTTACCTTTTAAGTTGTAGAAGTAGTATCTGCTCACAACTATCAATTTCTATAATATTTAATGTCAGATGTTAGAATTATTAATAGAAAAATACAAGAACAAATTTATTTACTCCAAGAATGTCATGCATTTATGACAAAGAAAATGAAAATTATTTTACATAAAACTAACTCACTCTTGATTTTTTTTTTTTTTTTGGTGCCAGGAAATGAACCTAGCAACTTTTGCATGCTAAGCATGTGTTTTATCATTGAGTGACAACCCCAGCCCACCCCTGACTTCTTATGATTAACATTAGCAATGGATAAAAGTTCCAAAATGCCAACATTCTATTAGATAATTGGAAAATATGAATTAAGCCTGGCTTGAAGAATGGTCATGGTTTAAAGAATGACCAACATACTACAGCTAAAGTCAGATGATAAACGGAAGACTATTCAGCCAGGCATCCTGCTAGGAGACACTATGAAGAGGAGAGGTGAGTTGCACTTAATTATTCACCGTTATTAATGACATGGAGAAGAGAATAAACAAGAGATAAATTAAATGAGCAGGCAGTAGCAGATTGGGAAGAGTTGCATGCTAGAGGAACATAGTAACGGACCCAGTGGAAGCTGGAAATTCATCATGTGCCCAAGAAATGGCAAAGCACTATGTAAACCAGAAAATAACAAAATGCACACAAAAACCAATAAGATTTTAAAAATCAGGGAAAATGGGAAAAAAAGAGAAAAGCATTGGGTTAAAATAATTAATATTTAAATGGCCCAGTATATATCATGTAAGTGATATTAATACAGTCAAGTAGCCAGGGATCCCTTAACATTCAATTTACTTCTCTCTGTTTGTACTTCGTCAAATTGGGATGCCAAGTTAATATATTAATGTGCACTGAATGGAAATATATACATACATAATAGACGCATGCATACACATATGTACAAGTGTACATACACACAACAATATAATGTGCATATATATATTTATATGAAATTAGTGAAATTTCTTACAAAATATGATATTAACCAAAGACAACAGGACAGTGACTTAGTAAAACTGCACCTCCTTTACAGCTCGTTTTTTCCGGTCCTTGTCAGTATACAAAACTCTCAGTTCTGTGTCTTGGGTAGACATGATGGGTAAGTACCATATTGTTGACTAGATAAACTGAGACTTACTATGTATGTATATATGTGTGTAGTCACTTGCCACAAATCTAAGACATTGCTGTGTGGCAGACCCAAGTTAAAATTGCCTCCTATGTGACCGTGATTCTCTTTCAACTGTAAGGTCCATAAAATGATGCTCACGATGTCACAAATAGTGGAAAGGAAAATTGGGTCTCACCTGCAATGTGCATTAGGGCCGACTTCCCTCTTGCCTCTCTCCATGGGAAGAAGGTACTAGGCTAGAACCGGAGCCACCAATCAATGTAACAGAGCCAATTTACTAACTCCTGCTGTAATAGACTTCAGAAAGGTATATAGCAAATAATAAAATACTAAAAATATCAAGAGGCTGCTGAGTTGGTCATAGATCCACCAAACCATGTTTGGCTTCCGCTGTAGTAATTACATTAAAACATTCCGGGAATGCGTATAGCCAAGTATCGAATCGTGAGCTCACAGAATGGGAAGGGAGATTAGGTCATCTATAAAACCCTCAAACCGGATGCATAAATTCCAAATAAGTGCCCATGTAGCCTCTCGCAGCATACTCCCTGTGACTGGGAATTCACCAACTTACCAGGCAGTTCATTCCCTTTCAGGACAACTTTAATTATTTGAAAATCCTTTCTTCCATTAAACCCAAATCTAGCTCCCAATAATTTCCACTTATAGACTTTAGTTCTTTTTTCTAAGGCTACAAAATAAAGATGGAATGAAAGAAAGAGACTTACCAATTCCTCCTTAATACAGGTCATTAAATACTTGAAGACAGCAATCAAGTCAAACTAAGTTTTTGTCACCAGCTAAACAGCATGTTTTTATTGTTTTTCTACAGTTTTTTGTGGCAGGTACTGCACTGAACTGAGGCTCTTTTCACCGAGCTACATCTCTGGCTCTTATTACTTATTTTTGAGAGAGGATGTCACAGGTTGCTCAGGCTGGGTTTGAACTTGCAATGCTCCTGCCTCAGCCTTCCAGGTTGCTGGATTTACAGTGTGTGCCACCATGCCCAGCTCGACTCTTCTTTTTGTATCCCCTGAACCACTTGCCTATCATCTTTTTGGCTTCTCTCTATCTCCTCACCTTTGGATTGTGCTGATCAAATTAAAGAGTTTTCGTCAGGATTTAATCCATCACTATTCTAAATTATACGCGTTTAGCATAAGGTGAAGCAATACCATCAGCCTCTGGTGCTGCACGCTGAGCTTATTCTCCTGCCAAAGACAACATTAACATTCCTGTTCTGGACCTGGCTGGTGTGGTGGACTTACTGTGATCAACGTGAGCCAGAATGCCCAGCTAGACTGAGTTGGTGTGATTCTGGGCATAGAGGATCCACCTGAAGATTGTTGCTGATGCAACATAAAGCAGAATGGGACCAGAAGATCATTGGTGGGCTGTTTCCCAGGAGAAGCTTTGCTGTGGCTGGTTCTCCTAAAAGGAACTCGGCTGTTCTCGTGGAGCAAGGAGCTCTGGGCCTTGCTGTCGTCGAGGATGGCTGCTTTTGCTTCAGGGGCGCTCTGGTCATCATCTCTGCTGTGAGCATCATATCCTGGTTCCAGTGAAGATTTCTTCAGCCATCGTCTGCAGATACAGATGTACATGGATAGAGCTGTGGGGCTCCCAGCCCTTGATTGGGTCTTTCAGGTCTCCAGTGCATAGACAGACATTCGGCACTTCCTGCATTTGGCTTGTAGGTGAATATTGTAATTTGTAAATGTCCTATATTAAATCTGCTCTCTTACAAACCATTGACTCTAGGAAAGCTAACTGAGAAAGCTGGTAATGTACACCTACTTAATTGCTGCTCACCTACATGGGATAATTTCTGACCACTTTGCCTTGCAAGTCTCTTTCTTTCAATGAGAGATCACTGGTGGCTTAATAATCTTTAGATAAAACTATAATTTCTCATTGTACACAATGCTGGAGGGCACACAGTGATTTAAAATCAATTACATGAAGGCAGAAATACTTATTATTAGATTATTAGCTAAGCAAGTGAGACTAGCAGAGTCTGGGGTAATTTTGTACAGAGAAAGAAAGTTAGCTAAGAGAATGCGTATCTGTGACAAACAAAGCATGCTTTGCTAATTCATACACTGTTCCTATAGTTATTCCTAAGAAATAGGAGATGAGATAGAAATGTCCTCTCTGAAACAAGTACATCTGACTTTGAATTCATGCTTATCCACCTATTTGCAATGTGAATTTAGAACAGTTATAACACTTATCTAAACCTTAATTTCCTCCTTCACAAAACCTAGAAGGTTCTAGCACCTTCTTCAAAGGAGAACAAAACAGGATAATGGATAATGTACTGAAATGATGGAACAGATGACCAGTGTCAAGCTTGACACAAGTCACTTCTTCTGCCTCTTTAGTGCTTTACTTATGAGTTGTGAATATTTAAGTCCACAGTAACTCCTTAAGAACTTAATTCACACCTCAGCTAGGAGTAGTTGAATGCCTATGAATTGTGATTTGAGGGAAAATAGTAAATTTGCTTGAGGGCATCTCCTCCTGACCCCACCTGACTACACTTGTGTCTTGATGCTCTCTGATTAATTTCCCATATTGTTTTCTCTCCCAGAGCTGGATGACCTAGGAATTTTAGGAAAGGGAAAAAAAAGTGTTTGGATAGGAATCTGGATCACTGATCATCCAGACAAGGTCATGCTCTTCTGTACCTAGAGGACGGGAGAGTTACAGAGTCAGGTGTGGCGGAGAGAAAGGAATTACCCGGTTCTCTTTAAGACTTCCCCAGATGCCTCTGGAGTTTATCCATTAGTGCGGAGGAGATCCACACAGAATGTATGTGAGATGGAGGAGACTTGAAAGTTAGCAAAGGACGACTGACCCAATGAGCAGCAGGGACTCTTTGTTCAGGAATATTTTTAAACCTTTTTTCTAGAAGAGAAGAGTCAGAACACAGGATGTAGGACAGGACGTTGGTCAGGATAAGAGAACCAGCCAAAAGCCAGGGGGAGCAACCCGTGAGGCAGGTCGCAGATGCTGACGTGAGATGAAGGCTACGGAGCACCCACAGGAGAGAAGAGTGTGAGAATTGTACTGCTGTTGAGCAGTCTCTGAACATGGAAGGTGGGAGATGGATAGAAACCAGCAAAATAAATATGCTTTTTAACTATACCCCACACTGGCTAGCACCAAACCAACAGGCTCATTCAATTTCTTACATCCTTTCATTAAGACGCTTTTTTCTTTTTTTTTTAAATTTTTTTATTATTTTTTACCAAGAACATGTATTGGTACATTGCATACATAATGATCATAATCAACATGGTTATTTTGTACCTGTACATGATACATCTTGGTTTTCCCACCTCTTTCCCCCTTCCCCTCCTCTCCCTTCCATTCACCCACCCCTCCCTATTTGCAACAAGTGTAACTACACTTTACCATTTTTCCCCCCTTTCATCTTACTTTTCTTTTAACCTTCTTCTTTATCCCCCTTTTCCCTATCTAGTTCTCTCTTTTAAATAC
>PVJO010029015.1:0-17192 GCA_004026905.1 Hystrix cristata | reverse complement strand
TGGGCCAGAAAGAGTAACAGGGAACATGTCATCATTATATGCCAAGTGCTTCAGCACGAATTTAAAACTTTTTTTATGTGAAATTAATTATTTACATGGGCAATAATTTTTTTTTAATAAAGGGGCAGAAACTTTTTAGAATTTTGTTTTTTAATACTTGCAATACATTTCAAGATAATCTTATAAGCAGAAAAATTTCAGTAGATGAACTGTCTCCGAAGTTATTACCGTAATCTTTCTTTTTAAACGTTAACAAAGATGCAAATAATTTATTTTAATTTTTATTAACAAAAAGAGAGAATGGTTAAATAGAAATGTTCACAGAAAGATCCAGATCCCCATTTTCTTTTTGCTACAGAACAGAGCATTATAAATACTTCTGCACTTGTTCAAATTGGCTGCATCCTCAGCTGGCCTTTGCATTGTTGAGCAATCACCGAATAATCAGACAGGTCCCGACTCGTTTTTTCAGTGTAGACTTTCCCTCAAATTGATTTTAAATTGCTCTGAAAGATCTGGTAAAATTTTGAAGGTCTCAAGATTTGGATTAAAATGAGATATAAGTTAGCTTCAAATTCTTTGTCCAACAAAACCAATAAATAGGGTAATAAGAAACCAAATAAAGTGCAGCAAGAATTCTGAGCTCATCAAGTACTGTGATGAATCGCTAAAAGACTCTGCACAGTGCAAATCGACTGCCATAAGAAGTAAGTATGCACCCAAAGCATGGCAGTTTCTGAGCTTTATAATTTCAGGACACTGGAGATAACCTGGATGAACTGATGTTTAGTTCACGATATAAATTAAAACACTCAATAGAATTCTTCTATGTTCTAGTATTAAGTAGCAAATAGTTTCTTCCCAAAGAGAACCCTTTCTTTTCCAAAAGATGCTTTCCCTATAGGAGAGGTACATAGAAGGAAAAGGCATGGTTTGCAGTTGTTAGAATTGTATATTATACTTGTTGAACTACAGAAGAATCCATTTTTCTTCAGATAATTATTTTAAGTGTATTTTATTTTCCAATTATCCAAGGTTTAATTATCCTACGCTAGTGACTAAATTGTGTCCTCCTAAAATTCATATGTTGGAACCCAATGTGACCGCATTTGGAGGTGGAGCTTTTATGAGATAATTAAGGCTAAATGAAATAATAATGGTGAGATAGTAATCTGATAGATCAGCAGTTTAAGAAGAAGAGGAGGAGGAGCAGGAGGAGGAGCAGGAAGAGGAGAAGGAGAGAGAATAATGTCTCGCCATCGTGTAGGACACAGTGAGAGGCTGATGGCAGAGGGCGGTCCTCACTAGCAGAGAACCCTCCTTAGAAACTGACCATGCTCACACTCTGAGCTTGGACCTTCCAGCTTTTACAACTAGTAATGGTTAGAAAAGTCCTTTTAAAAATTTTAATCCTTTGTTCCCACATCTGAGAGTGAGACATGGCAAGAACACAATGCAGGGGGTGTTCTTCTAAGTGTAAGTAGGTTGGCTGTGTGTGGATGAAATAATTCATTCCTGCATTGCTGTTAATTAAATTCTTCATCTTTACCAGTTACCGTGCTAGGTGGTAAGCGTCTGTGCCCCTTAACTCTTACAAAGATCCTCACAACCTATGTACTGGTAAGCCTTGCTTTTAAATTTTATTTTAGACAGAAAAACAACCAAACATCAAAAAGTTTATATAACTTTTCCAATGCCCACAAGATGGCAAGTGCAAACCCAGGTCTGACTCATTCTAAAGACCCCGCTCCTCCCAGCGTGAAACATTGTACTTTTGAGTAAAAACTGGGGTGCCTTATACCACGGAATTTACTCACTGAAATTAAATTGGATTCTGAAGATGAGCAACGTGGTGAAGAGGCTCGAGAATCAAATAACTGGGTTTAAATTTCAGAACCCATTTGATTTCCTGGGGCCTTGATTTCTTAGGGTTGAAAATGGAAGTATAATGTCTAACTGCACAGTGTTATTTTAAGACTTAATGGGTATAAAATTTGTAGCCTCTGACACAGATTTGGCATTTAACAGTTTTTATTTCTTCCCTTGTCCTTTTCATTAACATTAAAACCATATTTATTGATTATTGGCCTATGTATCAGGTATTTTTCTAAGTGCAGAGAACATAAGGGTGAATAAGACTGTGTTTGAAGCTTTTTTGTTGTTGTTGTTATTTTTTTTTTTTTTTTTGAGACAGGGTCTCACTATGTAGTTTAGGTTGGCCTTGAACTCACTACCTAGCCCAGGCTCAAACTCATGGCAGTCCTCCTGGCTCAGCCTCCCGAATGCTGGGATTGCAGGCCTGGGCCACCATGCCCGCTTGTTTGAAGAAATTTACAATCTCATGGAGCATATGGAACTTTAGGTGAGCCTGCAGAGTACATGGGTGACCGAATGTGGTCAGGGGAAGTTTCCTAAATGAGGTAAGGTCTGAGCTGAACCTTAGTGAGTTAATATCTCTAAAAGTGAGCCAGGCACAGAGAGATAAGAAGGAGATGCAAAGCAGAACAGAAAATGAGAGCAAGACGTGAGAGTGCAAAACAATATGTAGTGTTTGTGAATCATCCATGAAGAGTTGGAGATAATGCTGGAGAGGACGCAGGTGTCACCCGCTGTGGCGGCCCCATGGTCTTGATAAGAGCGTAAACCCTTTGGTGGGGAAGCCTCAGCAGCTTTAGAACCGAAGCACACAGAGCTGTCTGGCAGCCCCGTGAGCAAAGCAAGTCTGAGGGGATCCAGATGAGTCTGGGGATTAGAAGTTCGCTGCAGTAGTGCGCACGGAGCAGGTGGAGGCTTGCGTAGAGACGGGTAGTAGAGCTGGAGAAAAGAAAATACTTAAGAAATTCATAGAAACTTAATTGAGTGGATTTAGATGGAAGGCTAGAAAGAGATAAACATGAATGCTTAGTTCTTAGTTTGGGAAAATTGGCAGGCCGACAGGAATATCGGATTAGGGAAAGGATAGAGTGCGAGAGCGGTGCAGATTGTCACGTGGACATCCCTCCAGGGTACCCGTTGCAGGGAACATCGTGAGGGACACCCCGACCCGGTAAGGGATCCCTAAGCTGCTGTCAGCCGGTGAGTGGTCACTATGGCAGTGCTGGGGCAGGACACTCCTGCCAGCTGTGGCCCGGCCACGGGCAATTTTTGCTCGGGTTCCCCGTCAGTCTGACCGTCAGATTCCCGTTCAGTACTGCTCTGCAGTACAAGGCTCATCCTGTACAGCCCTTCCTCTGTCTTTTCCTTTCACAGGCCTCCGACCTGCGCCGTGGGCTGAAGGTGTCAGCGGCTATCCCCTCTCCCTGCCCCTTTATCCTTCAGAGGCAGCTCTGCTCTAAGTGCCTTCCACATTTAGTCCCACTGTGTGCAGGACCTAACCTGACTGCTAGACATGGGTGGGATTAAGGGGTGAAGCCGGAGAAGATCAGTTACAGAAATACTAAGTTTGATGTAGCTGAGAGACATCTAACTGCAAACGTCCTGTAGACAGTTGGATGAAGAATTTGGACAATCAAAATTGGAAAAAGGCTCTACATAGATTTGGCAATCTTCAGAATGTAATGGGTGATCAAAACTCTGAGCATGGGTGGAATCACTCAAGGAACAGAATTCATGTGAAAAAGTGCAGATTTTATATTAACCTGCTATGAGCTGAGTGTTGGCATCCCCTCCCTCAAATCTGTAGCATGGGTGGATGATGATATTAGGAGGCGGGACCTTTGGGAATGAGACTAAAGTCCACATAAAAGAGACCTCAGGAAGATCTTCGGCCCTCATGCCATTTAAGGCCGGTCTGCACTCTCATCAGAATGTGGCCGTGCTGGTGTGCTGATCTTGGGTTTCTACAACTGTGATAAGTAAATTCCTGTTGCTTACAAGCCACCCTATAGAAGGTAAATTGTTATGACAGGCCAAGTAGACTAAGACACATGCAGAGTAAGACGCTTTACAGCGTATACACTCATTAGACCTGTGACACTCACTTCGCACTTGCTATTCCCGTCCTGTGTTCCTTCTCTTTTTCCTGGTTGAGATGCCTGTGTCGATCAGCTCCTGTGAACATTTAGCACACTTACGGCTCTTTGTTGCCAGATCTTGTGTTGGTTGTGCATTATACCTTAGTCTTTTCTAGAAAAGTGGCAGTTCTTGGTCTTCCTCTTTAGGTCACCGCTCTAGAGTTCTACTTGGAGGCACTTTACAAAGGTCTGATGGCCTTACTTCTCAACTCACTGCTCTAGAGCAACAGATTCTGATTTCGTTCCTCACTTTTTGATTTGATTTTGTAGATTTTTTTTTTTTTTTAGAATTTCTAACTTTGTCTTCACTTGATGTAGTAAGGACTTCCATTTATTCACATCTAGTGATTACCCTAGGTTTAAAATCAGTCTTGTTTCTGATATGACCGGCTCTTCTGTCTTCAGAGTTCTGTGTCTAGTCGGAAGTTCCTGATAGATAGCTCATTTGTAACAGCACTGTTTGATATCCTCAGTAGTTTTCTAGGAAGAAGTTGCAGCTTCTAGTCTTACAAGGTGAGCCTTTTATAGTTCTCTCCTTCTATGTTCCTGCTACTTGGCATTCCTAAAGTTCGTGTCTTGCCCAACTATGGGAAATGTGAAGTGAATCCCATGGCCTTATTTGTGGCAGAACTATTGGCATTCAGCACGACGTACGTCTGAATCCACTTGCCTTCTGGTCTGGCTTTATGTTCTTGGCATATTTTCCAGCATAATTAAAGTGTGGCTGAAGATGTCTCAGTATTCGATGGGGGGTTACAAACACACAATGTCTTTCTGTGTGAACTTGGGGACCTCATTTTCAAAACTTCACCTTTGAACAAAATAGAGTCTTGCCCAGGTTAAAGCAAAATAAGGAGAGGGTCCTGAGGTTGTCTTTAGCTTTGAGTCAGTTCCTGTATAATAAACCACCACCTAACATCATGCCATGGTCAAATAAGGCCGGAGACTAACTGTAGCCAATCAAGTGATTTTGCTACTTCCATGTTCAGCTTATGAAAGATTACTCTCATTGCTGGTTGGAGCTTTCTCAACATCTGGTTCTGAGCGCTACATAATTCATGAATCATTCTTTGCTCAAATAAACTCTACTAAGTTTAGTTTGCCCAACTCAGGAAATAAGTGAACTAGAGATAACATTCTCACAATATTCTTTTCTCTTTTTTTTGCCAAGACCATGTTTTGCTACATTGTATGCATAATGATCACATTCATCATGGATATTTTGTACCTGTACATGATGTATCTTGGTTTTTGCTCCCCCACCCTTCCCTATACAATATTCTTTTCACCGTGGCTGCCTTCTAAGGCTTGGGATAGCCAAATATTTACTTAGTCCCGGTAAGATATTATATATTTTTGATGCCCACGGACAAAAGAAATGTGCATACCAATTCTAGAGATTTATCTCTTTCCACTTTCTTTAGGTGAGGTGATTTAATTGGCAATACATTCAGTTGTACACATCTGGCACCAGTTTCAATTTTGTTTAACATTTATCTAGTTTCGTTTTAGGGCACATGTCTTGTGTCAAAGTCATACCATTCACAGTCTACCAAAACATGGGGTCTAAAATTATATCTAAAATTATATAAATGTAATTAATTTCGAAGAATACTGATTGGTTCTTTATTTCTCATTACAAGGACTTCTGACAATATTGGAAATAGTAAGCACTCGTATTAGAATATTATATTGAAAGGACTAATTAATATGGAAAGTCATACCCACATCTATATCAAATATTAACCTTGTAGTAGGAAGCAAATGAAGGATTTGAACAATAGGTGGCCAGATTAGAGTTAGTAGGATTAACTGCAGAAAGTCAAAGACATGAATCATTTTGAATGAAAAATCAGAAGAAATAGTTTCAAGAGATTGAAGCTTAAACAGAGTGATATTTAGGCAGTTTGGAAACAAGTTACAGGTAAACAATTGACCTTCAGCAGTCAGGAGGGTGTGACGCAAGGTGGCCTCAGGCACAAAACAGTTTCACTTTTTTAGTATATGTGCTGCTGAAGTGAACACACAATACAGTTTCACAATGAGATATTTTGGTGAAAATGTAGCCCTCTAGCTTTTTAATGTATCTATGTACATAAGTAATGATCATAATAAATATTGTTATTTCTGAAACTAATGAATAATAATTCTAAACCTCTCTAGGCTAAAATTTACTAGCATCATGGTTTAGAGATATTTTTACCTGTGTGAGAGTTATATTTTAATCATAATTATTTATTTATCTAACTCATAGCTAATGCCCCTTAGGTCTGTTAGTACATTAAAATAGTCTGTCAACATGAGAAATTGCTCTTCCATTTACTTTCCATTTGACTGCTTCCCTCCCCTTTCCTGCTGCCTCTGAAGATAATTGCTAGGTTTTAAAATACACCACTGATGACCCAATATTAATCAATGAAAATAGTTAAATGGAACTTCAAGTTAAGAAAAGAAATGTTAGCATATGCATAGTCCAATAATTTGCTCACTATTGGAAGTCATTAGTTAGATAATCAATTTTATATTGTATACACTCAGAATAGAATGATTTTAATGTTATCTAAATGTTCACCCATTTTTGGATTTTTTTTCCAAAAAAAGCCTCATTTGTGAGAATGAGGCTTTCTGACTCATAATTCGATCACCTTTCAACCTGGATTCGTTTAATCATCTCTTTGTCCCAAATCACCTTATGGTAAATTAAACTAATGGAAAATAACTAGAGAATCAGAATGAATGTGATTTTAGGCATGAGAGGTAAAAGGATTAAACACACTTTTTTTCTGTTGGTCTTTTTGAACATTTTTTGTAGTTGTAACAGTAATGTTGATATAAACACCTGTGTGAGCTTTCTGAAGCCACAGAAACAGTGTGGGAAGTGGAACAAGAGGAGTCCTTGGAATGTACTTGAGACCTGGGATTTCACATTAGCTTAGAGTCATGTAGATGGCTCCCTGCAGCCCGAGGAACTATGCTATTAGGAATGGAAGGTCTTTGGCAGATATGAGGGTTTATTCATTTAAAATTATGAGCGCAGTAGAATCTTTCCTATTTCAGCCTCATGTCTTTCCTCAGAGAAAATAAAAGCCTTTCTGTTTTAAATTATTACTTTTTAATTTTGCCCGCCTCTGGAGACATGGTCAGTGACAACACTTTTGGATATGGATAATGCAGATTGGTTTCTGGGAAGTAACATCATGGTTTAGCTGGTTTGACACTTGCTTTGGTGAAGCAGCCTTGCCGATGAGTCTTTGTTCTTGTAGTTTATGCCTGCAAGTTGAGTATTTTTCTCTTAATGAAGAACGTATCTTGTTAAGTTCTACAGCCAGTGCCATTTGTCATCTGCATGAACAACTGGAATACACAATACATCTAGATACTTCCACTTCTGAGCAATACAAACTCATGGAATGAGCTATAAAAAAGGAAATATTATCAACTCTGGATAAATCTGTATGAAATGTAATATAAAAGATGATATCTTTACCCCAATCTGTATGTTCAGATATAGAGTGGTCTCTGTCTTTAAAGAGAAAGCCTCTAGTCTTCCTCTCTTAAATAAATGACACTATGACTGTCCCAGATGTTTAGAATCCCTGCTGTAGAATCTAAGAAATATTGGGAAATCTTTGTAAAGTAGGATGGAATTTAACTCTTTACTATTATTGTGAATAAACTTCAATGTTTAATCTGAATTTTTACTCTGAATTCCTGTTGCCATTCATATGTGTGACATTCAGTGGCATATTGCAAATCATTACATAAAGTTCCAAAATAATGGTGTTCAAAGGTTGCTGTATATAGGATATCAATTTTACGCATCCAGATTGAACAAATAGTGCTATTTTGTTGACATTCTCTGAGGAAAAATCAACATGAGGAAAATCTCTGAATTGAGTTTCACCTTCCTTTTACAAGTAAGAAACACAAATTATTTTTATCAGGATGAACCTAAGAAACTCTGAAGTTCTATGTGTGATTAAAATATTGATTTAATTTTTAATTATTCAAAACTAGAAAAACTTTTTTTAACTCCCTTTTTTGGAATATTATCTTAATATAACATGGTGTTTAAAATTTTTGGTGTTTGAGGGGGTTGGGGATTTAGTGCAAGTGGTACAGTGCTAGTCTAGCAAGAACAGGGCCCTGAGTTTGAGCCCCAGCATACTCCCCCGCCAAATTTGGTGTTTGAAATAACTTACCGTATTTTCTTTTTCTTTTTTGGGGGGGTGGGTGGGTGTTGGGGGTCAAACTCAGGGCCTTGAGCTTGCTAGGCAAGTGCTCTACCACTTGAACTAAATCCCCACCCCTATTTACCATATTTTCACATCTCCACTGCAGTACTTACTTGTTGTCAGTATAATGCTTCTTAGCCAAATAGGGCAAATTCTATTTCCACAATAAATGAGGCAATGCCTACAAAACCTTTGCCCAGTGCCTGGTAAATGTAAAGGCTTCATAAATAGTAATAGAGCTAGTATTCCTTCTTAGGGCCAGTGTGGAGGGGTGTAACATGTATGAGAGATTAGTTGCCGGAGGTTATAAAGGAGTCCTGGAGAGTTGAATGACCGAGGAACATAACTAAGGCTTTAATACAGCAAGGTGGCAGACTCCCCTCCCCCACAAGAATCATTCTCTGTTTAGAGGTAATTATATCAAAATAGGTTTCTTTATTTGATATCTTCATAGGTCTTAATAAAGAAGTAGGATGAAATACTAACATGACAAATTGTGACTGTTTATACATGAATTTAGATTAAAGACAAGTCATCAGTTAACAGTCCCGAAGAGATCTCAGATACAGTAGAAAACCTTCTACAGATGACTGTGAATCATGGCCAAGGTACAGAACTGTTGATAACATAATTCATAATCCACACAGGCACACGGATTGTGAGACAATACAAAGTTGTCAGTACTGTGTAACTGTGATTGTACTGATTGTATAGTGTTTAAAATTGTTTTCTACATTATTTTATAGGTGAGAAAATTCCCTCTTTAAGATCTTTGCGCCTATACAGCAGGGGATAGTTGTTATATTTACATACTCTATTATTTTTATGTTTGAGTGTCCATTGAAAAAAATAACCTTATTTAAAATATACTTTGATAATACCCCCAAAGTTGGTGTCTTTTCCCCATGTCTATATGTCTGAGTATAGATCAGTTCTTATTAAATATTTTGGGCCCTTCTAGTTTCCTTCCTGGGGTTAGTATTGATTAGATTTGTTTATTTTGTGCTTCTCATGTGTAGACACTAAGAGTTATGTTGGTATTATTTTGTTTCATCTTCTCAATAACCCTGTTAGATAGGAACTCCCATTATTTCTGTATCATAAATGAGGAAACTGGATCTTAGGAAGAGTAATTATTTTTGCTTAAATTCACATAGTAAATGGTAAAGCCAGAATTCAAACTCACGTGTGATCCCAGGGACCATATTCTACAAAACTGTATTAAGTGTGAGAGTGAAAGCACATTCCCATTCATTGATCCTTTTCATAGACTACAGAACTTCCTGCCAGTAAGGTCACCTGCATCTGCGTGCTCTGGGGCCACTTATAAAAAGCTTTTGTCAAAAGTTAACAAGAGTACTTTGATCTCCAAGTTCATTACATGCCATGTGCTTTCTCTGGAAACTCTTGGATATTTGTACATCATAACACCCTCCCACCACTGAGAAAATAGAGCGCACTCATTTACTTCACCTTTGTTGAATGTCTGTAGAACCAAACAGTGTTCTAGGCAGTCGGGAGTCATTTATCTCTGCACAAAACACACCAAAGAAAGAAACAAATAAAAATATAACAAAATAAACTCTGCCTTCTTGAAATAGTAATTTCTGGGATTCAATGCAGGGAAATAGACTGTGCCTAGGAAAAAAAGAACTTTTAGCAAAGGAATAAATATTGAATAATCATTATTAGACCTATAACCATAGTTTATATATTAAATATGAGGGTCTCTGAGTTTAAATATACCTGGACAAGAATTTCTTCCTTTTTGTCTTCACCGATCATTTTTTCTCAGATTTCATTTCTCCACCGATTAAATAGTTTCACTAGAGAGAAACTGTACTTTCTTCTTAGTGTATTTAGTCTTTATCTTTTCCATATTCTGACACATTATCTTAGTCTTTGGGTGGAAATGGGAGCAGTCCCTAATCAGCACTGTTAGTCTGAAAATGTCAGGCAAAGCTCTGGCCCTGTAGACACGGCTGTTTTGTTCGTGTGTAAGTGCTAGATGCCACAAGACACTGAATGAATGTGATGTGAAAGGGCAGACTGGGGGTCTTTTGAGCTAGAATGACGTGGGTCTTCTACAAATCTGTCAGTGCTATCTCTGCTGTTCATCATGGTATATGAGTGTTGTGATGAGATTGGAGGATGAAAACATGAAGAGGATTGAGAAACTTTCTAATGAAAAAACTTCTTCCTGCAATATAATGTAGTCAAAATATTATACATGGTTGGAGCCTCCCATAACTTTTCATAGGAAGGTACAAATGACTATTAGTACAGTTTCTTAAATTTGCATGATCAAACATGATTCTGTCTTTTCTAGAATTTTCACAGGTTTTTGCCTTAAAATGAAAGTCTTGGCTACAGTAACATATTGAAGGGTAATAATATTTATGAGCATTGGGAAGAGAAAAATGAGCAGTCAAAATATAATACCTTGATATTTCTTTCTTTGAGTTCCATTCTGGTGAGTATTTATATACCTGAGCCTTTGAAGAATTTCCTGTGCATTTATAAAATGATGCACTCTACTTTACTGAACCCTTAAAAGCTTGTGCACAAAACACAGTGAAAGTCTATGACTCTATGCAGTATTATTAGGTACATGGAATAGCGAGTCATTTCTCCACTTTCTGGTTAGTGAAACTTCTTTGTTCCAACAAGACTGTGTGAATGATGGTTTGAAATTCAAAGCATTTTAACTGGAAAACATAGAAGCTAAGGGAAAATCTAGGAAAGTGAGCTCCTGAGGCCCTGAAAATAGTTGAGTCCAAAGGTACAAAACAATAGTGTTTTGTGATGAATAATATAGATAATATAAATGTGTAGGTTGATGTTCTTTTGCGAACTTTACTAAATACGTGCTATTCTAAAAGATGTCACAGTTTGAATAAATGAATATTACTGCTTATTAAGGCAAACATTTGGCACGTACTACTTATCAGGTGAAGACTGTATGCCTAATATATATTAATTGATTAATCAGTTTAATTCTTTCAGCACTAAGGGCTAGCTTCTGTTACTACCCACAGTCTACTGATGAGGAGGTGGGAGTACAGAGAAATGAGATAACTTGGTCAGTATTATACACATGACGAGTAGTGTAGTCAGGATTTGAATCCGGGCAGCCTTACTTCAGTGTTTACTCCAGGAGCCACTGGATATCCTGTCTCTAGCAGGTTACCTATTTTTATTTTTAGGTAAGAGTCTTCATTAACAGTCTGTATAGTAACTCTCCTAGTGTAAGTACTGTGCAGTTACTTTGAAAACAGCCATTTTCTATTTTTGATGATGTAGTTCAAAGAAAAACCTGGTGGGTTAATTGCTTGTTTAGATTCGGGTTTATAGTAGTAAGTAAGAAGATTGGAAAATAGCTGTGCCATTTAACTGCAAACCAAAAGCCTGATTTTTGTTGCTCCAAGAGACTTGGCTACTTTTTGTGACATCAGTTATTTTTGGAAATAGTTTAAGTTATTATTAGCATATCATAGATTATTATTTTGGAAAATAGTTTAGCTGGAATATATGATGGTTAAACTTGGAAACTTCATGGCGTATTTTTAATGGTATAAGGGAGAAGGGAAATTGTGAGTAGTTTTGATCTGAACATGGCATTTAGAAAAGATGTGCAAAGATAGTGGAAGTATTGGTTCATTCAGCTATACACTGAAGGCCTGCCAGCTAGAACTAGAAACTCTGGAGTCAAGGTCAAGTCTCATCACTTGCTAGACATTTAGTGGTGTGCAAAGGAGAGAGTGGAGAACTTGCCCCATTGAGCCTATTCTACCAAGTGTGGTTTAGTAGTATTGACATCACCTTTAGAAACAGGGACTCTCATTCTCCATTTAGACCTGCTGTGTTAATCAACTTTCTGTTACTGTAACAAAATGCCTGAGATAATCAACTTGAAAGGAGGAAAGGTTTATTTTGGCTCTTGGTTTCAGAAGTTTCAGTCCATGGTTATGTGGCGGCTGCTGCTGTGGACCTGTGGCATGACAATATATCATGGCACCAGTGCATGGGATGAGGTGTGTACTCATGGCTGGCAGGGCAGCAGAGGGAAAGTGATGGAGACAGGGTCTAGTATCTCTTTGAAGTGTGTGTCCCCAATGTCCTCACTTCCTTCTGCTAGGCTCCACCCCCTAAATGTTCTACAGTTCTTCAGTAGTGTGACTGGCTGAAGATCCAACCTTCAATACATAAGCCTTGTGGAGCATCCAGGATCCAAACTACAGCATCTCCTACATTGGAGCCTGCATTCTAACAAGACATCCACATGATTCTTTTGCACATTAAATTTTGATAAATATTGTAGTAGAAGGGAGAATATAATTTTTAGGTTTCGGATCTATCTTGATGGACAAAAGATGATCTTAAAAACATTTTAGCATAAATCTCGTGTGTCCTGAAGAATCTTCTGTCTTGCTGGCTGATTTTATTCACACTCAAAATTCCCCCTTTTAATTCCCTAAATAATAATAATGATACTAATAGTGATGATGGCACTAATAATAGCTATGATTTATTGAGCATATACTGTGTGCCAGGCACTGATCTGCTTTATGGTTGTGTTTTCATCTTCACAGTTAACCAAGGAATTTGATATTTTTACCTATCACACTTCATGCATGAAGAAACAGGTATGAAAATTTAAGTAACTTGACCAATATCATAAAGCCAGCAGAATCTAAATGCAAATCTGAGTCTTAGCCAAGTGGTACCTTTTGCAACCTGAACTGGCTTTCATTAATGAGATCTACTCTACTTTTCCTGCAGGAGACCTACTCTACTTTTCCTGCAGGAATTTAATTTCTTATCTGATCCTACTATTTAAAAGAGAAACTATCTGCTGGGTGTGGTGGTGCACACCTCTTATCCCAGCACTTGGGAGGCTGAGGCAAGAGGATTGCGGTGAGTTGGAGGCCAGCCTGGGCTACATAGTGAGTTCAAGTCCAGCCTGAATTACATAGTGAGACCCTGCTCAAAAAAAAAAAAAAAAGAAACAAAACAAAGCAAAACATATATAAGGGAAACTGTAGAGAAATCCTAGAGGAGCATTTGGAGTTCTCCAAAGCTTTCTGTGAACTATAAGAATGTTTACAAGTAAACTCCCCAGAAAATATCTTATTGATACATAGCTGGCATATTTGCTTAGCACAGATGTAGATGTACATTTACATTATAGAAGGTGCTTTAGAAAAAAGAAAAAGGTAGAGATTGATACTTAACATTAGACATGAAGCCAATCTTTTAAGCCTTAGTACATATGTTTTATTTCTTTACTATAGTTTGGGTCATCTGAAGGGGGCAGCATGGCCCTGGTGTCTGATGGCAGCTTCTGAAGGCAGCATGCTAAGCTCTCAAGGGGTAACCAAAGAATCATTTTTGAACGAAACGTGTACTCTTTCCTCTGGGTAGAATGCACCTGTTAACTTCAGATTATGATTCTATTAAATTTTTGATGAGTTTTCCAAACTCTTGTTTCATCTTAATGAAAACAGTTCTAATTCTCTTCAAATAGTAGAATATTTTTGCCTCAAAAGACAAGGCAACAACCATAATTCTTTAGTAGCTACAATTATTTCCCTAATTTAATGCAGTGTCCCTCTATATATTCAGTGTTTCATCATATGTTTTTTACTTGCAAAGTCTTATCTCAAAGCATTCAAACACCTTAGCCTTGCACATTAAATACAATCATCAATAAATTCAAATGGAGTTAACCTTGGAGTGACATCTTCTTTTCTATTGTAATAGACAGTCTGTGAATTATTTCGCATCATTGGACAAGGCCTGATCATGCTCTCATATGTAAAGACCTTGAAACCATAAATAAGTTACTTCTTCATCATCAGCCAATTGAATTCATTTATCTATAAATGGTTATTTCAAGCTTTTTCAGTTGGTCGAAGCTGTTGATTAATGCTTTATGATGCAGCCACTTTCCTCTTTGGAAAGTATGACCATAGCTGGGATATAACTTCTCAATAGGCTTTTAATATGAAAGCCTATTTTGTGTATGGGCCTTTCCATAATCACTTGTGCATGACTGAGCATAAATGGTTTGTAGACCTTGTTGATGGATTATAGAGCAAGCAGTGAGCTGGCAATTCTTTCTTAAGGAAAGAATTTAAGGAACTTTGCACTGTGGTGGACTGTGGATTCTGTCCCTCACTTAATCCTTGCTTAGATGCTGTTTGGTGATTAATTTCATGGGATGTAATGTGAAATCTCCCAGATAAGCTTGAGGCATGGTACCTTCTGGTAGACATGGTGTCCTTGTCCGGTGGTGACCAGGATGGGGTCGATGTTGACTGTTTGTAGGAAGGATGAAGAGCTCGCTCAAGGAGGAGGTAGCCTGAAGTCCTCTCAGCCTTTAACAGGTCTGTGGAATTACGTGGTGACTCCGGCCTGGCAGTATGTCCACACATCAAGCCACAGCAAGCCCTCAGGAACAGGGATATTTGTTTTGCTGACGTGTCCTCTTGATATTATTTTTTGCTTTGTGTTGTCTGCTTGATTTATTGGTGCAAAAGTGCTGTTAGGGGTTTGTGTAGCGCAAGAATTGATCACAATCTGAGTTAGTTATCTCAAAACTATGTGTGATTGATTGTAGGGGTTCAAACTTTTATCATGTTGCAGGAAAGAAAAGATTTTTAATCATGAGGAAAAAATATGTATTTCACCCCCACCCTGCAAAGAGCCAGGTGGTCTTTGAATTCAATTCCATTTTAGCTTTTTAAAACATACTGAGAAAAAAAAGGGTAATAAAGGGAGACAGACCAGCACTATAATAAACAATGAGCAAAGTTAGCTGTTTCATTTTTCATGAAGCAAGTGTATTCACAGGTTTCAGTCTGGGTACTTGCTGTTAAAGCTGAGACAAGTTAGATGATCTCTTAAAAATTCTTGAAAAATGGAGATAATAGCATACTTAGCTCGTGAACTTGTGATGAAATATGAATGAAAGGCGAATTGCTAAATAGAGTACATAGTAAGTTTTTCTAGACATGTTGGTTACTATTTTAAGTGCATGAAGCTATGTCAAGCAGACTCTATATAAGCTTATTTTCCCATTTTATTGGTGGAAAAAAAAATCCAGATATGTTGAAAAGTCAAGTAAGAATTTGCAAAGTCATGGCAAATGGGCTCAGACTACCTCATACCAAAGTGAAATGTTTTAGCTATAATTTTATATTTAAGTTTTATACAACTTTTAGTGCCTTTTGCCCATAATTTTATCAGGAAGCCAAGAATCACAGCGCATATCCTCTGAGGCAAAGATCACTGAGTTATTAAATCGCAGGGCTGGGAGTTGAATGTTTCTGTGCTCAGGCTCCAGATGTTCTGTGTTCATCGCTCTGCTGTTCTGAATACCACACGGGATTATAGTATTTGAGAAAGGGCTTATGTGTGTAAGCAAGTCTTTTCCATTGGTTTTCTGTTCCTTTCTTATTAGATATCTGTATTCAGTGACTCCTCCAGTCACGACTGAAAAAGTAAACTTTAAAATACACAGGAAAAATTATAATGAAATGCTCCCCTATTACCAGAAGAGCCAGATAGAAGGCTGACAACGTGAAATGCTGGTAAGGAAGTGAGTAAGCAGAACTTTGAGACTTGCTTATTGAAGCCGAAATGGTATGACTTTTTGGAAACAGCTCTGCCAATTTCTTTTAAATATATGTCTACTCTATATCCTGGAAATTCAACACATAGGCATTTACCCAAGAGAAATGAAAACTTCTGTTCACAAAAAGACATTATAAAATGTTCCTAGAAATTCCATTTCTAATACCAAAATGGACAAAAACTATAGATGTTGTTCAATAAAAAACATGGAGTTACAGTCATATAGTGGAATACTACTTAACAATAAAATGGAATAATCTACTGTTATATGTGGCTACATGAGTGAATCTCAAAAACGTGGTGAGTGACAAGAGACTGTGCACAAAAGCGTGCCTGTGTTTGATTACATTATGCGACTTTCTAGAACAGGCAAAATTAATCTATGGCCTGTTTCTCTCCCCAAACACAGAAACCTGATTCTCGAGGTGGTAGTGCAAGTGTTTAAGGAAATACCTGGAGCTTATTTAATACTCAGACAACTATGGGCGTTTCTCTTACGTGAAACTACCTTTGGTTACTCTAGGAAACTTTGAGGAATAGTGATATTATTATGTGCACCCTGTGGACAGTTTTCTCTGTAAATTGAGTTAACCAATTAGATAAACCGATATGAAATTTGTCTCTGATATTAGCTCAGTCATCAGTGATATCACTTTGGCACCAAAGGCATCTTGGCCTTCATGAACTCACTAGTCTGGGTATTTATTTATTTACTTATTTATTCTGGTACTGAGGATTGAATCTGAAGCCTTCACACTGAACTTGTCTCCAGCCTTTAAAACTTTATTATTATTATTATTATTTTAAATTTTATTTTGAGAGTGTGTGTCACTAAGTCACTAAGTTGCCCAGACTGGCTCAAACTTGCAATCTTCCTGCCTCAGCCTCCCAGAGTTCTGGGATTACAGGTGTGTTACCACATCCAGCTCTGTTGTTTTGAATGATAGAATTATTCCTTGATTTCTTTCTTACAGGTCACGGCAGAGTCTGTGCAATCACTAAGACATCCTTCTGTACACGGATTGATGCTTTGGGACAAGCAGAAAGGTCAATATAGAGAGTTAAAAAGAAAGCCACTTGGATTCTAAGGTAGACTATGGTGGTTTATTAGATTTGCTTAGCTGACTGGATCTGAGACCCTCACTGAGGCATGGCTGAGTTCAGTACTTCTTGAAATTCTGCTGATAGGAGCTTTAGCTAAATGCTATTTTAGACAGTCTGATTGAATTTGGTCCCAGCCATGAGTTAGTGATGGGAGGAGTAGTATAATCACAGGATAATTCATTAGAAAGCCAAGACGGCATAG
>PVJO010029014.1:0-17366 GCA_004026905.1 Hystrix cristata | reverse complement strand
ACTAAGATCCCTACACTCTCTCTTTTGCGTGCTATCTGCAAATTTCAACCGGAAGGAGCATTAGACCTGTAGATGCCTTTCCACAAAACCGTGGGCAGCGAGCTCAGCGCCTTCACGGCGGGAACCACCAGCCAGTGTGTTGTCAGAAAAACAGGCAGACTGTCTAGAGGTTGCTAGCTCTGTCTCTTCCTTTTAAGGAACCTTAGCCATTACAATGTGTCTGCCCTTCATTGTGAAGAAATTAGAAAACAGATGGGTCTGGAGAAAAAAAATCACAGTATTCTTTATTTGGAAACATATTTAGTGTTTTTAACTGAAAGATATGTAAACTCTTTGCACTCACATATTGAAGTAACTTTTTCAGCTAGCCTGATGCTGGCTATTTGCAGAACGCTTGAGAGGACCTGACATCTGTCACACCTCCTGGGACCTGCACCTGGAGGCCACACTCATTCTTTCAGGCCCTTGAGACACAGAGATGAATGAAATCTGGGGTCTTCCCCTGCAAGTTCTCATAATACGCTCAGAAAGTGTTTCCAGAAAAGTAACGATAGTGTAGTACGGGACATGCTTACGAATAACCTGAGCATCGTGGGAGCAGAGAGGGAGAAATAATTAACGAGTAGATGAGACTCCGGTAAACTTCAAGGCCATGGAGATAATTTAAAACATCTTCCTTCTTAGACTTTAATCTCAGGTATAAGCAGCTTGTTCCCACTATGAGAAAGCTTCAAGGATGTTTGTGGGTAGACTGTGGAGTGGGGACTCCAACTCTCAGCTGCTGCAGACAGAGATGTAGGAGGAAGCCTCTCTCTCTCTCTCTCTCTCTCTCTCTCTCTCTCTCTCTCTCTCTTTCTCTCTTTTTCTTCAGAAACCTTGTTTCCTTGTCCTCTTTTGCCTCAGTCTGCAGTCTTCCATATGTACGTGTATCTCACAGTTCCGGGCCAGCCACATTTTTAGTGCGTGTCATCCTGACTCCTTGTGATATCACCAGCGAGCATAGACTCTGGCTACACACAGATTTCCCTGGTAGCTCCTAGAAATCTTCACATGAGACCAGGCCTGGGTCAGCTCTCATTCTGGCGGCAGGCTGTGGAGTGGGTGGGGGCATTATCATACCATTTTGGAAAAGAACATTTGATATAAACTTCAAGGCAGGATAGTGATATGCACTGAATTAAAGGCTGAGCAAACTGGAAACAGACCCTGAGACAAAGAACTGTGTTCAGAAGGGTTGTGGGGACTGCTCTTAGGGAAAGGAACAAGAACAGGCTAGACAGCAGGAGAGAGCAATTGACAGTGCTGTTGCCACGGAAGGATCAGCTGACCCAATAAACAGCCCTAGAGCTGGGACAGACCTTCAGAGTCGTCTCAGTCTGAGGCCGTGTCACTGCTTTAGCTAGTCACTGGTTTTAAGCTGCCTCCTGGTTGACCTCGGATCAACCAGTTTCTTGCAACCAAGGGCAGTCCCAGGGAGAGTTACAGCTTTGAGCGGTCAGCAGCACTATTGCCAGCAGTGAGGGATGGATGTTAGGAGGAAAGGGGTCTGCGCTTGGTGACAACAGAATTCTCTACTATCTGCCTTTTGTGCCACTTAGAGCTGTTTCTTATACTTAGTTTCATCACCTGGGTGCAGGTTCTTCAGCATTCAGATTGGCCTCATTTTCTAGTAAATTCATAGGCAACGAATTAGTGGGACAAACTATAGCTCTTTCCGGGTAGTTGGTCTTGTTTCTGTAAATGATCCTCCCCCTCCCCCACATCAGCCCGTCTAGGTACTCCTGGCCTTTGGCTAACAATTGTTTGCTGGTTGAACAATCCAGATTGCATTTCTGAGGTGTCTGAGCCCTTGGTCACCATGCTCTTCTCAGGATGTGGCTGCTGTATCTGTGAGTTTACTGTGAAAACAGGGCACATGAGCACCAAGAGATGCCTCAGTGGGTCTGTTTAGTGCCAATGACATTCTTTCTTGATCTTTTGTCATATGATTCCTTTGCCCTGCTGGTTGCTGTTTTGGTATGAGTAATCCGAAGGGACTACATATTGTAATTTAAGGTTTAATGGACTCTTGTTGAGATTCCATGGAGAAGAATGCCCCATCTGAGAGAAAATACTTCTTGAGCCACAGAGCCTAACAGTCTGAGATTGAGAGCATAAATTCCTCAAGTGGGGTGTGGCTGAGGCAAGTGGGGCCGTCTTCCTTCCATCCTTGAGTTTCCTGATTCATGATATCTACCTCTAGGCAACAGAGTACCATATAATGGCCATTCATTTAGGATATGGACTACATCCAGACGATGATGTCATATTCAAATTGACTTCTCAATTGGTTCTTTAAGGGGCCATTCTACTTTCTTCTTTAAGGATAATCAGGCTGGTGACTCCTAAGCACATAATGGATGATGGGGCCAGTGAACTCCATGGCCAAATGTCCACTGCCATGGCTGTATTTTTTTGGCATTAAGTGGGTCCTTTGACCTAAGGCAATGCTGGTTATGATATTATGTCAGTTAATGACATAATATCCAAGAGTAGAAAAGGCAAGACTATTGTTGACATATATGTTGGTATTTGTCAAATGGAACCATTGCTCCTGTCAGAGTGAAAGGAGCCCAGAGCAGGCAACTTGCTGTTAAGTGTTTAGTTCATGTTTTCAAGGGATAGAACCAAACGCGGGTCTCAATCTTGGTTTCTGTGTCAGGCAAGGTGGATGTTCAGCCTTGGTGAGGGGCGCACATCCTGCTGGGCCCACACACAGCTTGCATCCCTTCTGCTGTGGTTACTCTTCTCATGGATCCACTGTGTCAGCACGAGGTTTGTCTTTAAGTATTGGCTGGTATCAGATGATGAAGTCGTTCTGCCTACTGGATCTGTTAGTGTCTTCTACTGTAGATATTCCTTGGTGGCCATAGTATGCTGAGCTAAGATCAGCACACTTCATAACCATTCCCATAGTTTCATCTGGGTGATGCTTCCTAGAGCCTTGCTCATGGATGCTGGGCAGCAGAGCAGGAAAGCTGTGCCAAGAAGAAGGGGCTGGGAATCAGATTTGGTACTCACAGTCCTATTGCATGACACACCCAGATATGGCCAGAAGTATGTTTTACTAATCTACTAGGCAGCTCCCAAGCCAATCAAGTTGACTATTAAGCTTAACTGTCATGAAGAGATGGATGGTGCGTCAGCCTGATGGCGATGACAGGGCCTAGCTTATGATGGACGGCTCTGGCTGCACAGCTACTTGGTGCCTGTGCTCAGATGGGCCATTTTTACTAAGGCCCAGTGGCAAGTCAGCTCTTGCCTTTCACATATAGCACCGTCCTGTGGCAGATGGCAGGGCCTTGCTCCAAAGCTCTAATGGTCCACACTGTGATCTTTTACTAGAGCTTGCCATCTTTTTCAAATGCAGCAACCTCTAATACCATAAGGTCTGCCAGGCTCTATGGCCAAATGACAAGACTGCCTTTACCACAGCCAAGATCCACCATAGAGCCCTTTCTAGGCCCCCCTTAAAGCTGGCAGGCTTTCCTGTCTGCTAGTAAATGGAGCACGGCAGTTTTTCTAAGTACAGAATGTGCTGCCTCCGGACACAAAGAGGCCTTCTGACTGTTGGCTCCTTTTCTTGTGGTGGCAGTTGTGAAATGCAATGATTAAGGGAAAGCTTTGCATGCTGTATCAATAGCCCCTAAAACCCTCAGTGTTGTCACCGGCCTCTTCATAGCATTTGTTTCTACCTTCCGGGGTACACGTGTCTTACCAAGGCCTCCAACGTAGTTGCTGCTTCTTACTTATCTGGTCTAATTAGCATGATGTCACCAATATGGTAGACAATTTGACAATCTGTGGGATGTACAGACCGAACTATATTGTGACAGGGAGAAGGTAAATTAACAAGGCTGGAGCAAGGCTGTGAATGTGCACTGTTATTTGTGCCATGTGAATGTGGACTGCAGTTGATCCAGCCTAAAAAAGGGACAGAAAAGAAGGCGTGTGTTCAAGTACTGTCTATATATTGTGTGTTGGAGTCTGTCCATTCTTGCTAACAATGGTCCCACGTCCAGTGCAATAGGGACAGTAGGGCCGCTCTTTGCCTAAATTGGCAGTGGTTATTTTCATCCGTGGCGATTTCTCTGGTCTTGAGGATCCTAACATTTCCTTTGCCACCAGAGAGTCTTGCGCTATAAAGGCAGCTCCAGCGATAAAAAGACAAGTACAATTGAGCATCTTAATGAGGCTGCTGTCCCTCTCGCCAGCACGTTCCTTATCACTTTAGGAAATGGAGTGTCCTCTTAACCTTCAGAGAATATAGCCAGCAGGTGGGTTTTCTGCCTATATCCATTCTATCATGCCCACTTTTCCGAGCCCTTTGAGTTTTCTTCCACCATCTGCCAGGGAAGTGCTCATGTGTCTATTTAGCGTGGACCATTGCCTTTTTCAAGCATTTGCAATTCAACTCGGCAGTTTATTAGCAAATCCCTCCAGGATCCTTGCCAAGGTGTTAAATTCCATATTACAGGGGGATTTATTTTATTTTGTTTTATTTTTTCAGTGCTGAGGCTTGAACTCAGATCTTAAGCATACTGGGCAACTGCTCTGCCAGTGGACTATATCTCCAGTCCTCTCAAAGAGTTTGTGTGTGTGTTTCTGAATACTTTTTAGGTCAAATTATAAGATTACATTTACCAAATACTAGAATCAAGCCTGGGATCAGAAAGAATTTGACTTTACATAGTTCATTTTATTGTCTTGGAGAATAATCTTATTTTCATCTTTTAAAAAAAAAGTATAGAAAAATTTCCTTCCATCTCCCTAAAAGACTTTCTTTAAGGTAATTATTAATTGTATAAAATGGGTTTCATTGTTCTGTTTCCACACATAAATATAAGGTTGCTTTGATTGTATGCACCCTTGCTACTCGCTTACCCTCCACTCTAGTTTCCCTGCCTCCCTTCCCCTTTCCTAATAGTGTCTCTTTTGCTTTTATGTCATCTTTTATTTTTCCTTTTCTAGATGTCACATATGAGAAGAAACATCCCAGTACTTGTCTTTCTGAGTCTGGCTTATTTCATTTAACATGATGATCTCCTCTTCTATCTATTTTCCACAAATAACATGATTTTGTTCTTCTTTATGGCTATACTGTAGATATATATATCACATTTTCTTTATCCATTCATCTCTTGATGGGTATCTAGGTTGATTCTATAACTTGGTTATTGTGCTCGGTGCCATGATAAACATGCAAATACAAGTGTTTATTTTGTAAGCTGACTTTGATTCCTTTGACTAGACAGCTAGGAGTAGTCTAGCTAGATCATACAGTAGTTGTATTTGTTGTTTTTTGAGGAGCCTCTACACTGATTTCTCACAGTGGATGTACAAATTTACATTCCCACCAATAGTGTATAAAAGGTTCCTTTCCCTCTACATCCATATGGGAGGATTTTAATACATTCGCAGATTTTTACAATAGCCTTCATCTGACTTTGTTTTGCCCCTCGATCCACTGTCCTCAGGATCCAGGGCAGTGCACACACTCCCACTTCCTCCTGCTAGACATTAGCCTCACCCGCCGTTCCTTCAGTGTCGAGTCCTTCTCTTCTCTCACCTGAGTTTGTTGCTTGTGTCCAAATTTGACCCTTTCTACAGGGCTGATTAATAGAATGGGACACAGAGTAAGAATTCCAAGAAGGAGCCAGCAAGATCTTGCAAGGTACTTGATTTCTTTGTGGCCTCTGACTGATACTCAAGGGGGGAAGGGTAGGGGGACTTTTAACAAGGTGGACAGGATACTTTTGCAGTCCACCTGGTGTGGGGGAGGATGGGAGCTCAAAATTATCATTGCATTGTTATCTGATAACCATATCCCAAGCCTCAGAGTCCCATTCTTCAGTTATGGCCTTGACTTTGGAATCAGAGACCTGCCAACTGAGAAGTCAGCCAGCTCTGGAGCTCTATGGATTTTATATGATTAACTCCTGAATCTGATCCCTTGTGCTGATGGCCCTCTGCTGCAAGAGTTTAGGGCTTCCTTACAAACTGCAAAGGAAATTCTTTGGCTTCCTATTCTGCCTCAGCCTGTCAACTGATTGCCATCACTCTGATATCTCCTCTCTTTAGTGGGTAAATCCATGGCACTCAGCAACGACCAACAATTTTATGGTCTTCTAAACAATATTTCCTTTCGTGCCTCTTCAGTGCCAGAGATGTTACTCCAGCCAGGAATTGGCACTGCTCATTGTCAGCTGTCCAAGGAATAATTCACCTCAAAAACACAAGTTTGTAGTTCACTTTCTAGCATTTCCTTTGCTGTTACTAATTGGTTTAGATTGGGTTTCATGGAAACAGACTACAAGATGGGAAATTTCATGTGGGGCTTATTGGGGTGTCCTCTTAGAAGAAATACCTGTACTAAAAGTAAGGAAGGCAGGATTGGGAAAGAAGAGGAAGAGGGGGATAAGTTGCTGTAAAATACATTTGCTACTGAAGATCCAGCCCATTCTATGGGGAGCACTGAGCTATGTGGTGGGCTTATTAGTGTGGTGAACTTGAACAGGAATGGCTGGCTGCACTGAGTTGCTGCGGTTCTGGGCATAGAGGAGCCACCTGAGGACTGTTGCCTACACAACATAAAGGAGAAAGGGAGCAGAAGATAAAGGGCTGGCTGTCTCCCAAAGGGAACTCAGCTGTTCTCATCGCAGAAGGCGCTCAGGGCCTTGCTGTCATGGAGGATGGCTGCTCTTCGCTTCAGGGGAGCTCCGGTCTTCATCTCTGCTGCGAGCGTCATATCCTGGCTCCAGTATGGATTTCTTCGGCCTTCTAGTGCAGGCACGGATGTACACAGAACATCACTGTGGGCTCCTAGTCCTCGACTGGATCTTTTGGGTCTCCAGTGCATAGACAGACATTCTGCACTCTTCTTGTATTTGGCTTGTGTGTGTGACTGTTGTAACTTGCATCTGTCCTGTATTAAATATGCTCTCTTGCAAACCAATGACTCTAGAAAGGTAACTAATACAAGCCAGGATGGCCTTTCAGAGTTGTCCCCAGTTAAAGCTTTGGATCCCCCTGTCAGCCCATCATTAGCCACAGATTGTTGTTCAGAAGGACATAAGCTTGGACAAGACAGTTTTTTTATGGCTCAGGACAACATGCAGCCAGGGTCACAGCTGTGAATTTTCAGCCGTCAACATTCTCAGCACCCAGAGACTGGACAAATAGGCTCCAAGGAGGGGATCTGAGATGAACTTCATTGTGTCCCTTGCAGGGCCACCACGCTCGTAGTTGTCACTGAGCAACAAGGAAAGGACTGGATTTAGAAAAAGTGGAGGAGCAAAGATCATACACTTGTAGTGATGGCATCATTTCCATCCCTGCCTAGGACTGTCCAACATTATTCTGTTTGATCTTGGACGAGGTATCCAGCCTTTTATGTGCCTAAGTTTCTTCAACTAGAGAATGCAATTCTTAATTAGTAAAGACCTTGAAATGGTGCTGAGCATATTGTACATACTCAAAAAGAGTTTGTATTGGTATGAGTATTGTTTTCATTGCTGATTTTCAGTGGTCCAAGCTTATTTTCTACCTATACTCTTGTCATAATCTTTTAACCTAGATCTTGACTGATTTTCTCCTAAAATGGAAACTTCACTTCCATCTTGCTGGTTTCCTCACTTGTTCCCCAAGAATATCAGGCACTATGTTTATATCATCTCCTTTCCCAGCTCTGCCCTTACCAGTTTCCCACGAAGCCACCTAAACTGTGTCTTCTGAAGGATCGCGTACTTCTCATTCAAGAAGTCTGAGTCACAGATCTGCCATCCATTTAAGCTGTGCAATCTTGGGTAAGCCATTAAATGAGTCTGAGATCAATTGTCCCACCTATAAATTAGACACAATAGCATCTACTCCACTGGCTGGTCGTGAAGATTAAGTGTGATAACTAAGTTAAACTGCTAGCACAGAGCCATGCATACTTCAGTTTGCTCTGTAAACAGTAGTTGGATTTTGTAGCAGTCCTAATATGATTTAACTGGACAGCCATTCAGTGTACAGTTACTCAAAGCCTATGTTCCATGGGCACTTGCAAATGGTGGGAAGATGAAGGAGCGATAGCCCCTGCCCCCAGGATGATAACAGTTCCCCAAGCCCCCCCCCAAACGTCCCTAAACATCCCCCTTCCGCCTCTCCCTCTCCCTCCTCACACTGCACAGAACAGACCCACACAGCATCTGAACAGCAGTCCCTTTGGCATTGTTATTTGCATGTTCCCATATATACATTACGTTTCTCCAGCTCCACTGTGAAGGCCTTGAGAAGGGAAACTCCCATATTCTACTGTATTCCCATGCAATGCCTAATATAGGCGCATACCCAGTGCTCGCTAAGTATTTGCCGAATAAATTAACACATGAGTACTATTACTCTTGATAAGAAAGAGCAGCTGCCAGTTTGCAGGCAGATACCTGTTTTAGTCTTCACATCATTTTGTCATAAAAATACTTCTGCTGCGCATACATATTACTTGCTGACAATTTTTCAGTTTTGAATGCATGACATGGCCTGGGTTGTGGCTTAAAAGTATGTTCCTTACTATGGCTCATGATAAAGGAAAGAGAAACAGCAGCAGGATGCATACTCCAGCATTCCTAGCATATTTGCCGAGCCCCTTGCAGGCAGAACCAGAGAAGACTCTGGGGCCCAAGTCCTTGGAGCCAGAGAGGTGGTGACTGGTTTCCAAAAAGCTCTCCTGGGGTTGGAGGGGATTAGAAGAGACAGGCGGCCAAGAGAAGAAACGCTCAAGAATCAGAATCCTGCTTATTGTCTGTGCAATGCATAGGCCCTGCAGGTGCCCTGAAAAATCTCAAGTGCCTTTCCCTTCAAAAGACACAAAGCACTTAATACCCTGCGATCGCTCATGATTTTCCTCTAGGGATCCTTGTTTTCTCCAGAGCTTTAAATTGTAATAGAAACACCATCACCTCCATTCTCGCCCCATTTATTAACCTGAGAAAGTAATACAGACTCTTTAACCTTTGGAGATCTGGTGATAATTTCTTGATGCCAAATTTTGTACACATAGCTTGGCGATTATTGAGCAGAGCAGAGCCATAGGACAAAGTCCTTGAAATTGCAATTATACTGGAAGTTCTAGCACATGTGGCTTCCCCATCTATAGGAGCTTTGAGCTGGAAGTCCAAGTGCCCTTGGTCCAGGCGCCCTGGGGAGATGCCTCCCTGGATCCCAGCCTTGTGCCTGTGTGGCCGCCTGTGTGTCTGCGGCGGCAGAGCTTGTCTTCTGGCACTCCTCTGGACAACACTTCACACCTCCCTTCCTGCATTCCATCCCTAATGTGCAGCTGTCTGCTCTGTGTGCTCTGAAGAGGGCTTTAATTGGGAAGGTAAAATACAATATCAAACACCCTTTTTGTGCCTCACAAAAGGCAGCTAAGGCTTAGCTTAACTCAGAGAGCTTAAATCAATAACACCGGCCCATTTTCTAATCACAGAGAATTTAATAATGATCAGGAAAGCCATCATCAGTCTGATCTGTGGGACTGTTAGGACTTTAACTCGTGGAAAACAGCTTCCTGTCAAACTTACATACTGTTATCATATTAAATGTCACTCAGAAGGGTATTAAAACCCTTCTTGAGAGAGAAAGCATTACGGGGGTTCTGTCAAAATTACTCTCTATGCTGATGAGCTGGCTGTGAGGGGAGCACTAGGGACCCCACAGAGGTGGGAAGGAGGAATTGTTCCCTGCTGGCCAGGCTCCACCTAAATCAGGAAGGAGGCTTCTTGATCCCTTGAGATGCCTCAGCCCAGGCTGGGGCTGGAAAGTTTGCTCTTACCTTCTGAAGTCTGGGTATCCCTTGGGTCCCCGAGGGGCTGGAGATCAGCTCTTTTCTGTCCTGGAGCTGGAACTCCTACAGCTCCCCACAGAGGGGGCACTCCTGGCTCTAGCACTTGGTCCCGCCTCCCATCACACTGCTCCAGATATACAGATGTTTCCCATGTCAGATCTCAGCCACGTGATGTGAGAAGAGTGGCTGGGGGGACGGCAGCTCTGATTGCCAAGGAGCGGTGGGGCATCCTGCGGATCAAACCCAATGTTGTTTTTCTCGATTAAATGTTCAGAGAGACAGAGAGAGAGAGAACATGGAACTGGAGGAGTTAGTCTTGAATGAACCCCAGAGGAAATGAGAAAGGGTGTGGGAAGCAGCAAATAAACAAAAATAAAGAGAACAAGCTGGGAATGGAAGTACAGGTGAGTTTAGTATTTGCTTGCTGGCCCAGGATGGTGCCCTTTCTCTCCATGCGCACAACTGTGCCAACAGTGAGACACCGTGGAGAAAAGGAAGAATTAGTGCTTGGGGTTCCTTCTGTTGTGGGCTTTCATCAGGTACTCTCCTTGTTCCCAGACTGCCCCCCACCAGGGTCCTCAGACTTCTTCAAGGTCTTAAATCCTTGGGGTTTTTACAATGTGTTAGCCTCCTAATAAATTTAGAGTCAATGGAGAGCACAGACCGGGACACCGACTGTATACATCTAGAATCTCAGACCAGAGATGGCCCTGTGACTAGAGACAGCTGGTGGCCACAATGCCGACCTGGGGCCTCCCCCAGCCTGCCTGCCTTCTGTATACTCCCATCCTGTGTGGTTATCTCCATGAGGCACCAGGAGATGGCTCCGGAGAGGGGCTCTGTCACCCGTAGACCATAATCCTTTTGGGCCTCTTTTTGTTTCTGTAAAATGAAGATGATAATGTCTAATTTGAGGCTTAAGTGTATGTAATGTTTCTAACATGAGATCTGGCACTTAAAGTACTGTACTCAGTGGAACTGTTGCTAACACGCTTCCTGAAAAACTACAAGGGAAGCTGGGCCTTGAGGGAAAATTGGGAGTATTAAAGACTGCGTGGTTTGTCCCCTCCAAACTCGTATGTTGAAGCCTAACTCCCAATTTCGTGATGATGTCAGGAGACACGGTCTGTGGGGACTGACTGTGGTGCCTTCAGAATAGGGCTACTGCCCTTGTAAGAGGAGAAATGGGAGCCCCTCCCCCACTCCACCTTTCCCCATTCTCTCTGCCAGGTAAGGCTGCAATGAGAACATGACCACCTGTAAGCCAGAGAGCTGGCCCTTGCCAGGTGTTGGATCTGCCACACCTAGACTTTGGGCTTCTCAGCTTCTAAAATGGGAGAAATAAATGCTTGTTTTTACTCTATCCAGTCTATGGTAATTGCTTGTAGCAGTCTATTTGAGGTATTTTTTTCTGGTTGCTGAGACAAAATACCCAGCACCTAAAGTTAAAGGAGGAAAGGTTTATTTTGGCTCACAGTTGTAAAGGTTTTAGCCCAGAGTTGGCTGGCTCCCAGGTACAGAGGCCTGGCTTGGACATCACAGAGGAGAAATGGTCCATAGCATGGCAGGTAGAAGCCAGAAAGCAGTGAAGTAGCAAAGAAGCAGCAAATGACAAGTGACAAGCAATGACAAGAACAGCCCTCTTTCTGTCTCATATTTTGTCCAGGCTACCCACCTTTACAGGTAGTACCTACACCTTAGTCCGAGCATTGCACCGTGAATCAATCCCAACATCACATTCTTAATCCCAACATCACACACTCTAGATCTGCCGCCTCTGTAAATCCCCACCTATGACCCCATAAGGCTTTGAGGGGACATCTAGACACAAGCCATAACACAGCCCAAACCCACTAAGGCAGGGAGGATGATGCTGGGCTCTGTTGAATATACTGCTGGGGGGGCATCTGGAGGATCACTCCTAGGGGCGTACCTGCCTCTCTTGGTTCTCTTAGCCTTTTCCAGTAATGACATACACCAGTGATCCCCAGACAGAGAGGGCCAGCAGGTCAGTTACAACATGTATCGAATACCGGGAGGGTCCTACTTGCACGAAGACCTGCGGGTTAAAGCTGTTCACCTGACCCAACCCTGGCTGAATTAAATAACTTATACACAATCTCGAGATAACAAATCATTGATAGGAGCCCAAAGTTCTACTTCTACTCAATTACCTCAATTATTCATGTAAGTGAAAGGAAGCAGGGGCATTGATGGTTCAAAACAACATACCTCAAATATCTTGTCTACTGTCTATCTCCTCCACACGAGTTTGACAGAGACTTTTTCTATCCTGGCTCCAGAACCCGACAGATGCACAGTGGACATTTGCTATCTAGATGATTGTTGCATGGATTCATATAGTATGTCAGGTAAGTCTAATCAAAGTTTGATTATTGATACTGTGTATATTGGCTAAGATTGGAACTTTAAGGTCTCAAAGACATGCGCATAGATGGTCAGAGCTTGATTATTTCTTCTCTGGTTTTATCCCACCCTTCTCTTGTATTTATTTGTTTACTTTTGCTCACTTTGCTGCTTGTTTTAACCTATAACCATGACGGGGTAGAGAAGACCAGTTAAAGACAGGCGAGGATGAGAACATCTTTACTACAGAAAACCCCCTTTGCCTTTTGAGAGAATCAGGGTGACAGGCTGAAAGCGTTTGCAGTGGTCTGTGTCGTCACCTCTTTGTTTTCCCTGGTCCGCACAGTCTTGCATAATTGAAGAAATACGAAGCAACTCTTACTTCTTCGGAATCTTCCTGAATTGAGAGCACTAGCAATCTGTCCAGGCCTGCAGTAATTGAAATTAATTGGATTTTAGAGATAATAACATTTATGCTAATGTGTGTATTGAGAGGAGACAATAGTTGAAGATAAGTACCTAGGAGAGGTGGGGCGAGAGAATGTGCGGTCCTGGGAGGAGAGATTAGGAGTCCTGGGGGTGGAGGTGGGCTGAGGGACTTGGAAGCCTCTAGAAAGTGGGAGGTTTGCAACCAGCAAGTCAGAGAAGCAACTGGGTGAGGGAGACTGGAAGAGTCTCTAACAATAACAGTAATATTCATAGTGCCAGATCCCCTTTATTAAATGCTTTCTACATGCCAGGCACTATGTATTTTAAATTTGTGATGTCATTTGTTTCTCACAACAAGCTCGAGGGGAGTATTATACCATCCTCTTCATTTTAAAAAGGAGAAACTGTTGCAGAAGGGTTAAGTGACTTGTCTCTGCAGGCTTGGTGAATACAGAAGCTGAGTGCTTCTCTTCACCTCCTGTCCTCAGAGCAGAGCAGGTGACACCCCAGGGAAGAGCCCAGGAAGCTCCTGAGTCTGCAGAAGCTTCGAGGAGAGTGATTTTTTGACATGGGCTGGAAAGCGGGACCCGTGACCCAGAGAATAAAGGAGGCCAGATTCCCGAGTAGGCCCAGGAATCATAGGAGAAGACGCTGGCTCCAGGCTTGTCCCGGGGGCCCTTCGTGGAGCGTAGTAAAGCCAGGGACGAAATGACTGCGGGAAGGGGACTGCTGATTCTGTTGAGGTCCAGGACAGCCATCGTCCCACCCCAGCTGTATCCCAATCCTTTCCCTTTTCCAGCCTGATCTATTCCCAGGTTCTTACACTGATAAAATGTGAAACTCTCAACTATATTGGGCTGGAGGGACATAGTAGGGGAGGCAGGAAAAGGGGGTTTTAAGAGTATACAAAGTCTTAGAGGAAAAGCTCTAGAGCACATGAGAGATGGCTGCAGAAATCCCAGCAGAGGAGAATCTCCCTAGGAGTTTTCTGCCTGGAATGTAAGCTGTTCTGTCCAGGTCCTCGGCAGTAGCTGGGATGCTCAGCCACTTGGAGAGAGGCCTCTGCACCTTCAGAGACACGCAGGCACTGCTTTGTGTAGCAGTGTGACGAAGTGTAGAAATATTTCGGAGACAGAATATTTGCGTCCTTGCTCTTGCACCTACCACCTGAGTGATCTTAGATGAACTGAACTGAACTGGAATTTTAGAGTCAAATAGGGCTACTTATACCTGTCCCTCGGACTTCTCGTAGCTGTTCAAACAATGACTGAGCCCCTGGCCCACTGCAGACCCTCCATAAACAGGAGGGGTTTTGTGGATGTGCTTACCCTTTGACCAGGAGGGGATCAGAGAAAGAAATTCGGGATCTCTCTCTCTCTCTTTTTCTCTCTCCCTCCCTCCCTTCCTCTCTCCTCTCCCCCTCCTCCCCTTCCTACGCCTCATTCCCTCCTCCTCCTCCTTCTTCTTTATTTTAGTGTTCTCTGTTCTGATTTTTATTGTGCCCTGAAATTTGAATGTTGACCTCACAACCGATTTTCACTCAGATTTAAGTTGGCATCGAACTCTTTGTTTCCCAAATGTAAGACTGTATCATTATTAATCCATTTGATCATTTCTTTCTTTTTAATTTTCAAACCCTTTTTAGTTACTCATAATTTTAAAAGTCCAAGGTGCACTTTTAATCCCCTTGTCTTCAGCCAACTTCCATTTCTGCTTTCTTCTTATAATATGTAGATCATTTATTCAGCATTACTGTGCTATGGCAATACTTAATTTTTTTTTAACACTGCTACTTTTTAGGTCAAATCTTGGGACTACTTACTGAATATTTGAGAGACGTGACAAAATTGCAATGGTAATGAAGTTGACTACTATTCTCTCAGTCTAATAGATCTGGTGTCAGGTTGAGTGATGCTTCCTCTGATTCGAAGGTCACGGTGTGTATAAATTTCATGAAGTCTTGGTTTGCCTTCCAAGACATTAGGAAAGCCACTCACCTCCCCACTCATTAGTCTCTGGAGCGCAGAAATCCCGCTATGACTGTCTGCCTTCCACTCCCTCTCGGGCCGTGGCACTGCCCCCTTCTCTTATTTCCCTCGGCCTCTGCCTCTGGCCAACCTTACCAGCCCTCATACATCGCATCTGACCCTCCTGAGGCATAAACATAGCACAGTAATGACAGTCAATTAACTAAAATGGCTGTCTGTCCTGACATTGTAGTGCCCCTAAAACCCAAACGCTGCCGGCCACTTAGAAGCAATGAAAAGCATCAAACTGGGTAGAAATTGCAGTGCTGCTCTTCCGTTCAATTTTCCTTGTAGCTCACTTTCCTAGCTTTGCACTTTCTTAGGTAAATCACATTAACGGACAGGAAGGGGAGGGGGCGTGAGGAGGTGGGAGGTGGGTAGCCAGACGGTCCTTTTCCGGGAGACCATCTTATTCAGAGCCATTAGAGAATAGGTAACAGGTAGTCCTGACAAGCAGGTATTCAGTCGTCTGAGAAGTCATTTAAATGGGAAGCGGGAGCAGAGGTCTTCTGCTGGCAGGGAGTATCTTCATTATTGCTGTCATGGTGCCCGTTAACTATCCCCATCCATCATTTGTTCAATACCTCGGCGAAATTAGCCGACTGCATATTACGGCAGCGCTCTGATGTGCCAATCTCCTCTGAAAGCATTAGGCTGTCTTCTGTTCCGTGTTCCCCACACCTGCTGCCCCTTTTTACTGCCCATTAATGATCTTTCATCTGCATCACAGAACAATGAAGTCCTTTGGCCGATTATGTGAAATTACAGGTGCTCTGTAGGTGCCCTCTGTCACCGTTTACCTTCTTTGTTGAAGCAGCGGGCTGAGCTGGGTGTATATTTCAAACATTGCTTGACTTTGCCCACGTCTGGATGGAGGTGGCACAAGTTCCCCTGGCACAGTGAGCCTCTGCCTTTGGCTTAATGAACTGGCTTGTGCCCAACCTGCATGAAACTATCAGGTCAGTCTTGACCGATCCTTTTAGGGGTCCTTTCAGCTCATAAACCAGTAGGCAAGCAGGGCATTTTAGAGCATAACAAACTTGCCCTCCCTGTCCCAGAAGACCTGGCTGCAACACATCCTCAGATTCCTTTTGGCATGCTGCCTCCTCTGGGTGCCTTTCTGCTCATGCAACTATTATTCTGGTTTATTCGATTCAGAAAAATTTAACACAACTAAGTGTTCAGTTGTCTTCTAGAAACTAGAATACAAAAGTAGGGAAAACCAACACTACAGGACACCTGTCACCAAACAAGCACAGTGTTTTGTGTATTTATGTTAATTCTCCACCCAACCCTCCACCCAAAGTAGGCATTAAGCCTGGTTTCACAAATGTGAAAACCAAAGTATTGATAGTTTAGGAAAATAACTCAAGATGATTTCTACAGACAAGGACCATTATTTTTTTATTGCACAAGGAGGCAGTATGGGGCAGACCCAGAGAAAGGCATTCAGATCTGAGTTCTGCCACTTGTTACCTGAGTTCCCATTAGAAAGCCATTTATCGTCACTGTGCCCCAAATTTATCATCTGTATAATAAGGAGAGGGGCACTATTCAGCTCTAAGACTGTTATGAGATGAAATTAGACATCATAGCAGCCACGGGCACCAAGAAGGTAATTTATAACATTTCTTCCTTTTTACATATGCTACTTATGGAGAAAGCTAACAAAACTGAAAAAAACTCATGTGAAAAAAAGAACATAAAAGCATTACATTTCGCAGCACCATTTATTGACATTACGTAAGTTTAAATAGGGTGGTGTAGCACTTAGGAGAAAAAGCTCATCATTAAGGTGGTACATGGGTACTGCGAATGCTGAAAGTAAGGAGAGTTAGATGAAAGAGAAAGATCGATATTGAAGTCATAAGGAATGACAATCACCCTTCTTCCTAGCGTGACTTTGATTTAAAATTTTTTGATAGGTGATACAGTCACATGGCTCAAATATCAAACATCTTAGAAATTCACAAGGGGAGTTTCTTTCCTCACATCTTTAACTTCTAGTTCCCAATTATCTTTCGAAGAAGCAACCGGTGTTACCAAGTTCTTATCCTTGCAGAGATGTACAAATACAAGCATATAATAATCTTTCTTGGCCCTGTCTGCATTCTGTCTGTGTTGTTGTTTACATTGTTAGGTCGCTGCGAATGTATTTTGGAGATTGTTACGTATCACTATGTAAAAGATTCTTTTATCTATGCAAGCATGAAAATCTAATGCATATATGTATTATAATTGATCATATCTCCAGTGACAGACATTTATTATATTCTCAGTCTTTCCCAATCACTAAAAATGCCATGATTAATAATTATATACATATATTATTTCACTTGTGTGTAAGATGAAAAGTGGATTTCTGGGTCAAATATTTGTACATTTGTAAGGGTTGGTAGATATCACCAAGTAGGCCTCTGTAGATATTGCAGTTCACTTATCTCCCAGGATTTTATGAGAGAATTTCTTTCCCTAGAGCTTTTCTATCTCAACGTTTTACAAAACTTTTGGATATTTGCCAATCTCATAGCTGGAAATGGCATCCCAGCTAATTTAAACATGTATTTCTTAGGTTACGTGGAGATTGAGCCTATATTTCCATATTTAAGAGCAATTATACTATATTTACCAGAAAATATCCCTTGTGAACCTTATCCTTTTTTTTTAATTTTTTTATT
>PVJO010029013.1:0-17375 GCA_004026905.1 Hystrix cristata | reverse complement strand
GAGCCCCCGCAGGCCCAAGTCAGGTCCCCAGCTTGCCGGCTGGCCACAGGCCAGGTGGGACATGGCTACCCCCCAGGTCCATGGTCCCGTGGGCAATGCCCTGGACACGTTCCATCCCTGGTGCCCCACTGAGCCTGGTCCCCTCCACAGGGCTGGTCTCTGTCACCTGTGCTTCTGCAGCCCTGAGCACATGTCAGGAGAGAAGAGAATGCGGGGGTCCTCTCAGCCTGGCTCCACTTGGATGAGCTCCTCGGTGGCTGCTCCTGCTGGAGAGGGTTGGAGAGGGGCTGGGAAGGATGTGACTCCCTGGGTGCCACGTGCAAACCCGATGTGGTGACCAGGCACGCTTTAACTGGGACAAGACCCTGCAGCTGGGGGAGGGGGCCAGCCGGCTACTTCTGGGCTTCTTTCAGGTAATGGGAAGGGCACCCGTGTGGCGGGGCCAGCTCTCAGGGTAACCAGACACTTGCTGCCGTTGCTGGCCATGGCCGGGTAGTGATCTGTGTCTGGTGGCCTCAGGGGTCTTCTCTGCCTCCTGCAGCCTTGCCTTGTGTCTGAGCTTCGACTCTTCTGTACCTCAGGGGGACCTGAGATATTAGGTCTAAACCTTGGGATCTGGCTTGTAGGACTCGTGGTCTTTGAGAGTCCCCCCACCGTCGTGATGACTGAAGGCAGAGCCTAGTGACTGTGTGTGCTTTCCAAGCTGGGGATCTGTGGCTCCAGGCACACACTGCCACCACCACTGCCCAGGCCAGACCCCTTCTCTCCTTCGGCTGTCTCAATCTCTTCCGGCTGGGTTCCATCCTCAGTGTCAGGTTCCTTGGCCTGGCCCCCACACCCCCAACCCCTTTTCCCCCGGTGAGCAGTCCTGGGCAGTTTTCCCCTCCCTGATCCTCCTTCCTCTCCACACCTTTCCTGCTGAAACCCTTCCCGCGCTGCAGAACCTGCATCAGGTTCCTCTCCCAGGAGCCCTGTGCCCGGCCCACACCCCATCTCACTCTAGTTACACTGCTGAAAGGTACCCCCGGGGAGCAGCACTGCGGCAGCGTCCAGAGGTGCACTGTCCCCAAGGTGATGCCAGGGCCCGGTGTGAGGAGGAGAGCTGGCATAGTATGAACCTCCCACTCCCTGCTCCACCCCCACCCGTCCAGATATCCAGGCTGGCGGCCCAGCTGCCCCCTGTCTGGTTGCAGGCGCCCTTGAGTCACGGGGATATAGGATCTACTTTTTTTTTTTTTTTTTTTGGTCTGTCTTTCTCTCTTTTCCATTCCGTTCAAATAAGGATTTCAGACAGCTTCAGGGACACAGGAGGCAGGCAGTGAGGCGGGAGGCGGCACGCAGGGTTGCATCCCTGGCACCATGCCAGCAGCACCTTTCAGGGCCCCTCACCCCCTTCCAGCGATCCCACTGCGGGCATAGCCCTGCCGGCCAGCACCTGCGCCCGGCCTGCTCCCTCACACCCCATCTGCAGCCACAGCACATCCCAGTGGTCTGATTAACTCAATTGATTAATTAAGCTCTAATGAGAGCCATGACTCACCCTGCAGCTGCTGACGGGGCAGCCACCATGCCAGGAAGGGCAGCAGGGCCACAGGCCAGGCTGAGGGAGCCCTGGGGGCAGGAGGCTAAGCAGCGGGTGTAACAGCTGGTGGGGAGCACAGGGCTGCCTGGGGCCAGGTTTCCTGCAGAGCCCCCGGGGCAGGAAGTGGGTTGCCCCCGCCAGCCAGGCCCAGGCAGGGGACAGAGCACATGCTGACTGGCTGAGTGCAGGCTGACTGGGTTGCACCTTAATCCCTAGAGCCATGCACCCAGTGGCCAGGGCCACGTGGAAGGGGACGCCATGGTCCTGTCACAGCTGCCGCTTCACCCCGTGACACCCCAGCCCCATGTTTAGACAGCCCCACTTGGCCAGAGCACCCAGGGCTCCGCAGAACAAGTCCCCAGACTCTTCCTCCACCACCCAGGTCGGGACGGACAGGTGCCCTCGTTAACTGTAATAAGAGGCGAGTGCAGCACAGTACATCTTTGTCTGTCCCGCCCAGAGTCCTGTGACACAAACAGCCTGGTGTCTGTTCTAGGGAAACCGAGACTGCGCTCTGCCCTGCTCACACCTGGTTCTTTCTTGCTGCCCGGGCTTTAGTCTTTTCCAGTGCCGAAGATCAAAGCAGGGTTGCTCTGCCACCGAGCCACGTGCCCAGTCCTTGTCGTTTATTTTGAAAGAAAGCTAAGTGAGCCAGGCTGGTCTTAGACTTGCAGTCCTTTTGCCTCAGCCTCCCAAGTAGCTGGGATGACAGGTGCGCACCACCAGCCCATATGTCTTGAGGGGACGGGTCCCCCACAGCGCTGAGCCAGCAGCCCTAGCTCACTTTGGGAGCCCCAGAGGCAGGTCGGCCAGTGTTGTGCATAGTTAATTCATTCCGACCTGCTCTGCCCAGCACCTGCCTGGGTCCATGATGGATATGAGAGAGTGTGGAGGGGAGGAATGGGTAAGCACACATGGCACATCCTCTGAGCCCAGCCAGCACGGAGAGGAGGGACATGGAAAGACACCAGGCCATGGGCCCAGCGTCGGGCTGCTAGTCTCCTCACCCGCCAGGAAGAGGACATGGTGGGCCTGTGGGGGTCAGGAGAGGAGAGGGGGAGATGGGCAGGGTGGGGCAGCAGCAACTCTGGAGTCTGTGGCTTCCTTCGGGGAGACAGGAGCCCCAGGGCAGAGTCATGGGCTGGAGTCTGGCTGTGTCTGGCCCTGTGGGTGACTGAGCAGGTGGTGTTCCCAGGAGACTGGTATGTGGCAGGGGGACTGGGCCTGTGGGGCCCCCGTAGTCTGGGTGTCCTATAGCCTCAGGGGACCTCTGTGACCAGGGGACGTGTGATGGGGTGGATGCTGGGAAGGGTTACAAGACACATGCATACGCAGACACACACAGACAGACATGGACACAGGCACATGGAGACATACATGCCAATGCATGCCGACGTACATGTACATTTAGACATGCACACGTAGACAGGCATGCACATGCAGACACACAACCACGTGTAGACACATGCAGACAGGTATGCACACACGTGTAGACACATGAACGCAGACACACATGCACATGCAGACACATGCAGACACAGACACACAGATACACAGCAGGCAGTGGGAAGGTCGCACACAGCCAGGAGCCTGCGCTCCCCGTGACAAACCCCTCATTCTCCCCACTGTCCTCCTCTGTCTCCCACCACCCGCTCTGCCCCCAATCCCCTACACCCACCCTGGTCCCTCTGCTGTCTCTGCCCCTCAGATTCAATTACCGGCTTGGCTTTCAAATCGAGCTCCAGCCAGTAGCTTTGCTGGAGAAGATGGTTATGTGATTATTTCAACCTTGCTTCAAACGCCATTTTAATTGGACCTGGGAAAAGGCGATTTGTGCGCAGAGGGGCCACTCAGGTGACACTGCGGCCCTGGCCCTCGGGAGCAGTGGGAGGGTGCTGCAGGGAGCTCCCTGCCCTGGACCCCAGGGGCTCGGCAGGATGGGGACTGAGGGGGCAGGGACTTTGGGGTGGTGGCGCCCTGGCAAGTGAGCTGGGGGCTGGAGGGCATGGGGTTTGTGCCCCACATCTCTTTCACATTCCTTCCAGTCTCCCTCTTCCTCAGCCCCAGTGGCTCTGCAGTGAATTTTTGTTCAGACACAGCCTGAAGAAGCAGAATTGGGAAGAATGTTTGGTTTTTCAGAATCCAGCAGCACCTTGGAGAGGGCCCTGGGATGGTCTGCTCTGGGACCACCTGCCCCCTGTCTTCCTGCTAGACAGTAATTAGAGTTCCATCTTGAGTGAACTTTCTGAACCCTGGCTCCCCGTCTATCAAAGACAGGTGGTCCTGGTGACCCTGAGGCCTCTCAACAATGCAGGAACCATTTTAGCTGGTTCTTCTGTGTCCTGGCCCTGCAGGGGGCTGGAGGGTTCTGGTGCCACGGGAGACAGCCTGTGTGCAACCCCTACCAAGGCCAGAGCTCAGCCAGAGCCAGGCAGAGAGCACAGGTTGGACTTGGGACAGAGGGCTCTGAGTAAGTGCATGGTGGCCACCTTCCCAGGGCTCCAGGACTCCTCCGTCCCTGGAACAAACTGTCAACACTTCAAAAATGGCCAAGAAGGTACCATCCTGCAAGAAGCACCTTAGTGCAGATGGAGAGTCCCCCAGGCCCTGATGAGGGAAGCCAACAGGCTGGTGTGGAAGACAAGACAGCCCCACCTGGGAGCAGCCTGGACCCTGAGACTCGGCAGGACAGGGACTCTAGCAGGGTCAGCAGGCCCAAGGTTCCTGGAACGACGGAGTCTGACTCACCAGAGGGTTGGTGTGATGGGTGCTGAGGGCACCGAGGGGGACAGGAGGCCAATTCCAGGAATTCTTGGAACCCCCGAGGACCTGGAGCACACAGGACCCTGGCCACCAGGAGAATGCCTGCCTGGGGAAGGGGTTCAAAGGCGCGGGCCCCAGGGAAAAGGGTACTGTTGGAGAAGAAGCCAGTACTACCGTCCCTCCTTCACTCATTAATTTCTGGGGAAGTATTCGCTGTCAGCAGGCAGCAGCCCTCCAATTCAAATTACAGAATTTGAATTCTTAATTTCTCCTAATCCATCAGTGAGCTGCCGTCCTGGGCTAATATTAGCAGCGCTGGTGAGGCTGGAAGCGGCTTCAGCTTTCCCTGCTCCCCACCTGGTCAGACTGGGCCTGGGCTGGGGTCCCCAGCTGCATCTGGTCTCCGGGAAGGAAGAGGGCTGGAGAAGACTCTGGGAAGCCAGGGGAGCCAGCAGACAGCAAGAGAGAGGGAACAAAGGGGGGGGACCCAGGAGGAGTCAGAAAGACCAGAAAGGATGGGCAAAGACGAAAAGGAGGGGGGCGGAGCGGGAGCCCCAGAACAGGGTCAGAGCGTGGAATTGTCACAGGGTGCCCCGTGGCATGACATGGGCCCAGTGGGGACCACCAGTGGGCCTACCAGTCCACTCTGCCCGGGGTGTCTGGGGCCAGGGCTGGGCCTCCCATCGCAGTTGAGAGGCCTCTGCCAGGAAGCCCTTCTGCTTTTCCCCGGCAGCGCTGTCCCTACCCCCAGGCAGAAGCACTGTCCCGTGGCCACCAAGGCCCTGCAAGAGACAAGGCAGCAGGGAGGGCACTTGGCTCAGTGCCCTCTGTCCACTTCTCGCTTCCCCCCTCCACAAAGCCACGAGTTGGGGACTATGACCACCTGCATTTAGCTGACGAGGCAGAGCTCAGTCTCCAAGCCAAGGGATAGTTCCAAAGCCAGGCACTTGATACCACATCCCAGCACCTGTGGGAGACCCAGGGACTGTGTGGCACAGCCCCTGTCCTCAGGGAACCGCCAGGTTGGAGGACACCACAGGCTGGGCCCATTGTTCCCTCAGGTACCTTCTGAATGACATCCATGGCCGTGCTCCTCGTCCCTCCGTGAGCTTCTGGACCCCCGACTGCCTTGCCCTCTCTGGAAACCCACCCTTTGCCCGGCAGCCCCAGGTCAGGCCAGGCCTGGCCAGACGCTGTCTCCTTCCCCTCCTGTCCTGTGGTCTATCCCTGTGGCCATTCCCTGTCCTTTCTGCAGCTATCCTGCCTCTCTTGCAGGCTGGGAGCCTCCTTGGGCACAGCCAGGTGCTATCCAGTGTCCTGGGACCTGGCTCTGCCCTGAGAGTGCTTGGTAAATGTGGACTCATTGTGAGGCCAGGGAACCCAGGATGGGCACAGCGAGGGTAGAGCAGGTGTGCACGGCCACCGCCTCAGCTGCACCGGGCACGGTGTCCCCGAGGAGGGGGCAGGAATGAGGACAGCGGCCCCGGAAGCCTGAGGCTCTGCCCAGCATCGGGCACATGAAGGTGGACTTCAGGGTCTCCGTGGGGCTTCGTGTTCTATTCCTATTCCCGGCTTCTCCCCTGTCCTAAAGGCTGGGCCCACACAGCACTATTTTGGGCCAAGCCTCTGAATTATGCACGGCCTGGCCAGTGAAGTTGGCAATGCTGACCATGGCAGGGGCTAGGGAGTCATCACTTGGCCGTCACTTCCAAGCATCTGAGATGTGAAGGCATCAGACAGCTGGGTGGGGTGGCATGCGTGTGCCTGTGACGTTCGTGACTGAGGGGCCTCAGGTTTGTGTGGACAACTGTGGCCCACAGTGGGGGCTGTGTGGCCCCAGAGGTGTTGCCCTGTCTCAGGCTCTGGGCTGGTGAACTCTGGCACACCTCCTGTGGTCCCCACCTCTGTGCATTGGTACAGGATGAGCAGGGTGACTATGGGATGCCCTGCCCTTGCCTAGGCTGCCCTGAGGTCCTCAGGAGACAGCACCCCATGGGGCCAGCTCCAGGGAGAAGAGAGCCAGTAACCACTGCAGATGTCATTGCCTGGTCACCCTGAGTGAGGAGCTCCAGCACTTCACACATATGAGTTGGGTCAGATGCTCCACACCTCTATATGGCAGGGACTGTCGCCCCACTTCCCTGGTGAGAAGAAGGCTAAAGGACTGAGACTTTGCTGGAGAATGCACAACATGGAACTGGTAGAATCAAAATCGAAACAGCTAAGAAACCCTAAGGCAAGCCACAGCGCAAGACACGATCCACGTGAGACAGAGGACTGGTACCCAGCAGACTCTTCCAGCTCGATAAGGCAAATAACCCCTGTTAAAGGACCCAAAGATGAACGACTAGTACCTTCAACTGCACGTGAAAAGACAGGCGCTGTCCTGTGCCATCACTGCACACCTGCCAGGAGGTGGCCATGAGGTGCTGGGGGCGCCGAGACACCTCGGAACTGAGGACGGTGGACGTGTCCAGTGGTGCCACCACATCATGTCCTTAGACTCCAAGCACGGAATGACCACAACACAGTCATTCAACGTCTAGGTGTTTCCCTGAGAAAAATGAAAACAGGTTCGCACGAAGACATGCACATCTGTCTCCATAGCAGCTTTATTCGCAATTGAAAGGCCACACAGATGTCCACTCACAGGCGGCTGAACTGTCGGACTCACCCTGGCATGCTGCTCAGCGGTAAAGTGATGCAATCCACGACCCAGCAACACAGAGGAACCTCACAATCATTGTGCTTAGTGGAAGCACCAGGCGCCGAGAGTACATGCAACATAACTGCACTTATATGAAACTCGGAAAAGAAATCCAACCCACAGCGACAGAAAGCAGATCGCTGGGCACCTGAGTGTGGCAGGGTGGGGCTCATCAGGAAGAGGCAGCAGCCAGCTTTTGGGGGCGACAGAAACCTTCTGTATCTTGACTGCGCACGTGACTGTGTGTGCATGTAATAAATTTGTCAAGACTCTTCACACCGAACACTTAAGACATGTGCATTTTATCATACATAAATTATGTTTCAATAAAGTTGAAAAGGAAAGTCCAGGCAAGCGGAGCTGGCACAGCTGTGACTCACACCCTGTTTTTCTCCCGGGAGTGGAGGCGAGTGGTTTTGAGGTAGCTTCTGTGGTTCTTCCGAGCTGATTGCAGGTGCCAGTGGGAGGCAGCATCCGTCTGGCCTCCGCCCCACAGCTCGCAGCCCGACTCTAACCTCTGAGGGATGACACCCGGGTTCAGCCTCTTCCTGGGGTGGGAGGCATCTCACAGCTCCCAAGCGCAGCCTGGCTGGCAGGTCAGGGGCCCCGGATGTCCACATTTAGTTCCCCTCCACCCCTCAGAATCAGGGCATCCCGCCCCCCACCCAGGGGCCTGGCAGAGGCTTGGGGCAGCTGAGGGGGCTGGGCACTCTGTTCTGGGGCTGGTACCAGGTTCACCACATGCCAAAAGACCCAAGGAACCCCGGAGAAGCCCAGCTATGGCTGTTGTGACTGATCATTTACCATCTATTAAGTACTAGGCTTTTTTTTTTTTCCCATTATGGAGTTTGAACCCAGGGCTTTTACACTGAACTACATCCCCAGCTCTTTGTTGTTTCTTTCTAATTTTTTACTTTGAGACAGAGGTTGCTAAAAAGATAATTAGGCTAGGCTTGATCTTGCGATCCTCCTGCCTCAGCCCCTCAGGTTTCGAGTTATGCCCTGAGTCTGTCTTTCCTGTTACTGCCTAGGCTGTCTGGAACTATTGTTGCCCTCATTTCACAGGTGAGGAGAGGGGCGAGGTCATGTGGCAGCCAGGGCTGCTGCTTCTCCAGCAGTCCTCACACCAGCATCACTGGGATCTCTCAAGGATTTAAAGTGCAGATTTCTATGGGGCGTGGAGGTGCACACCTGTAATCCCAGCACTTGGGAGGCTGAGGCAGGAGGATTGTGAATTCAAAATGAGCCTGGGCTACACAGTGAGTTCAAGGCCAGCCTGAACCACATAATGAGACCCTGTCTCAAACATACAAACACTCCCCCCATACACACACACACACACACACACACAAACAGAGGTTTCTGGGTCTTGGTGTAGTCCTGACTTCCTGTGGATTATCAGGAATTTCCCAAGTAGAGGGCACACCCTGCGCCCACAGGGCCCATGGGGCTGTGACTCTGGTCTGCAGTGCTGAGCCCTGGGCCCTGTGACCGGGCACCCTGCCAGCCCATCTGCTCAAGCAGGGTGAGTGGGGCCCAAGTGGAATTGGACCCGCAGGGAGACAGAGCTACGAACAGCAGCAAATTGTGCATTGATTTCCCTCCTGCTGTGGGGAGCTCTGGACCGGCAGGTGGGAAGGGTGAAGAGGCCAGGAGCCCTGTGGGGCCAGGGCCTTCGCTGTGGTCCTGCAGACGGACAAGTCCCACAGATGGGCAGGTCCCCTCCTCCGCTGCCCCATGGGCATTCCTGGAAGGTGGCTGGGGTCAGAGTAGATGAGGAAATTCAGGAGAAAATGGTCCACCCTGAACATTTGCTGCTCTGAGAGGCCATGTGCTAAGCACCCTGCTACTTGTCTGGCCATCTGGCCTTCGCATACTCAGCCAGACCACACTCAGATCTGTGGATCAGAGACCCACCTCATGCCTGGGAAGGACACCAGGGAGCCCCAGTGCCACCAGCCAGCTTCCTCCCAGGGCTGTGCACACCCCAAGGGTCCCCAGGTACCCGTGCCCACCCTGCCCTTGGGCCTTCACCTAGGGTCATCCCCTCAGCCTGGGCACTTTCTCCTTCTTGCCAGTAATGCAGAAGCCCAAGCACCCCAAAGCCCCAGACCCCAAGTCCTGCTCTACTTCAGCCTCCCTCCCTCCTGGCCACTTCTTGAACTCTCTTGGCCACTCACGCAACCACCCTCCAATTTCTCTAGGGTGCACTTGGATGTCTACACTGCAAGCTCGGGGATGCTCTCCTCCTGTGGTTTCCTGAACAAGGGGCCCATCTCCACTGTACAGGAATTACCTGGCCATCAAGAGCCACATCGTGTGTGCTTGCATGTGTGTGTGGTACTGGGGATTGAATCCAGGGCCTTTGCCCTGAGCTTCATCCCTGTTTTAATTTTTTGAGACAGGGTCTCGATAAGTTGCTAAATTGGTCAGTCTGGGTTTAAAATTGGAATCTTCCTGCCTCAGCCTCTTGAGTGCTGGGATGATGGGTGTGCACCCAGTGCCTTTGTCCCCCACCCTGCAGCCCACAGCTGTAGCCTTGCCAACTCCCAAGCTGGAAAGCACTGCACGGGCATCATGCTCCCCAACCAGCTTAGAAAGCTCTCGGAGGGACAGTCCTGGTGTCACCTAGGAGTCCCTCCCATCATTTGGAGGGACAAGGGAAAAAGGCCCTGGGCAGTGTGTTCGTGCTCCCAAGCCCACCCCTCCTTCATGCCATTGTGTGTGTGCCTGGTCATGGCCCAGGGGTGGGCGGTGATGTCCCTGGGTCCCCAGAATGGGGCTACAGCGCAGAAGAGGGTTCAGAATCCAGAGATGCATGGGGTTGGGGATCTAGCTCAGTGGCAGAGCACTTACCCCGCAAGCACAAGGCCCTGAGTTCGATCCCCAGCACCAAAAAAAAAAAAAAAAAAAGAAGAAGAAGAATCCAGAGATGCCACTGCCACTGGGTTCGGCCTCATGTCTGCTCTGGACAAGTTAGAGCAACAGGGAAAGGCCAGCGAGGCCGGAGGTGGCTCGGGGCAGCTGGACAGCACCACCCCTCCGAGGAGGAACCTCACCTCCTCACTGGGATGACAGGAAACTTCCTGTCCGGGCCAGGAAGTAGGCAGTCAGAGCCGCCCAGCAGCCAGTGCCCTCTCGGCCTGCAGGACCACCTGGGCTGGTCCCGGACTGGCAGCAGGTGGGTGCCACAGCTGGCATGCGGGTCCCCGGAAGTGCCCTGTGGAGACCATGCACAGACAAACACAGGCCCGAGGCCAGGGCTTCCCGAGCCTCCAGGACAGTGATTTCCTGTCTCTGGCCCCTGGGCCCAGAGCAGCTGTTCCCTGGTCAAATTAATGGCCCTGGTCTCAAGTCCTTGATGACAGGGGGGAACTGTGAGCCCCTGTGCTGCTGAGTCCATGAATCAGGGAGCCAGGAGGATCAGGGGCACGGGCAGTGCACAGAGGACATCCAGGCCCCATCCTCCTCTGATCCTCCTTTCTGCTCATGCCTTTTCTTTTCTGTTCCTCTAGCCCTTTTTAAATTTTTATTTTGAGACAGGGTCTCACTAAGTCACTAAGTTGCCCAGGCTGGGATTGAACTTGTGCTCCTCCTGCCTCAGCCTCCCAGAGTGGTGGGATGACAGGCGTGTGCAACCACACTCCTTGCCATTTCTTAGCTCCCCCTGCCCCTTCCCCGTCCTTGTGGGCTCCTCCAGCCTCCTCTTCCCCGCTCCTTCACCTTGAACCACCGTGTACCCAGCCCTGCTCCTGCAGGAGGCAGCAGGGAGCCCACCACATCCACACACAGCGCACATCAGGGGCAGTGATCTTGGGGCTCAGTCCTGTGCTGAGCCATCGCCTGCCAGGGACGTCACTCTTAGCAACCAGCTCAGGGTGCAGGGTGACAGAGGTGTCACAGGCAGCAGCTGACCTTCTTGAGGACGGCCCAGGAAGGAGAGCATCCCCACCCCAACTATGCAGCTGGTGTGGCCGTTGGATCAGACGGACAGGGACAGGACCCCGCAGCTCTGCGCGGCCACCTAGACAGGCCCTGGGAGTCCTGAGTAGCCCCACGCAGGGCCAGGTAGTCCGCTGTGGCCAACAGCCACTCCAAGGACCCAGCAGAAAGTAACAGGTGGCAGTCAGTGTTGAGGTCAGGTCGAGAATGGCCCTTGGAGGCCCTGTGTGCTCATGGGCAGAGCTCTGGGAAGGCGACGGGATCATGGGGGACTGCAGCCCACCTCCCAGCAGGAGGTGGGGTTTGGCTGGAAGAGGCAGTCACTGGGCCGAGATCTGGAAGGGTCTCTCTCCCTTCCAGCTCCTCGCTTCCTGTCTACCATGTGGTGAACAGGTCTATGTTTACACAGAACATGGACCAAAACTTCTGAAATGGAGCCATAATCGACCTCTCCTCCCTTAGGGTGTGAGTGTTGGGTACTGTGTCTCAGCAACGAGAAAATGACTAAGACAGTCAGCGATGCTGGCCGGTGGACAGTGGTTAGGGACAGTGAATTTGGAGTGGTCTCTTTGGAGAGGACTCAGTGAGGCCGCTGTTGGGTTTGGGCTGCACAGACGCTGGGGACAGGCGGTGCGGAGAGGCTGTGCCAGCACCCTAATGTTGGGCAACAGGGTAGCTGGTGGGCGCGGGCGATTGGGTAGACGCTGTGTTGCTGGTGAGCATGAGCCTTCTGTGTCGGAGGCAGGGTGGGCCGACGGGTGGGCAGGACTTCTAGTAATGGTAGGTCAGGTAGTCATCCCAGAAGCCAGTGTCACCACTTCTGTCCCACCCTGCGTGATGATGACAAGGCCCGGGCAATGCCAGCTCAGCCTGCTCCCTGCCCCATCCTCCACAGCCCCCGGGCGCTGCTCCTTGCTTGGCCTAAGCAAAGCTGCCAAAGTGGGCAAGGTGTACAGAGGGCAGGCCTGGGGCCCTGGATACCAGCTTCAGGGAATGGGGTAGGGGATGGAGTGGGCAGGGAACTGAAGCATTCAGGGACACCGCGCAGCTCCATGGGGGCCAGACTGGGAGGCAGGAGGCCCATCGATGAATTGATTGCCCTTATTGATGCTCCTTGGACAAAGTTTGAAAGATGGTGCTGAGGGAGAAGATGGGCTCCCTTGGAGGAGCCATGACACAGTTCAGCCACTCAGAATACAAATGAGGCCAGCGCTCTGCTTGGCAGCCTGGCAGGAGGGGCGGGGTGCCCAAGCTGCGCAAGCTGCAGACATGGGGGTTGGAGACTCAGGAGTGCAGCACCCGATCGGGCAAGCTGCACCCAGATGGGAGCATCACGAGGGTGTAGGACAGTCCCAGGGAGGTAGCTCTGGCTTCTTGTGAAGATAGGAAGGGATAGGGCCACTTAGGACTGAGAGGGGGACAGCATGGGGAGTGAGGGACAAGTCTGGATGGAGCCAGGGCTGGCACTGCAGGAACAGCAGAGAAGGGGCCGGACCAGGGCGGGTAGCTGGCAGGGAGGCTCCATCCTGCTTAATGGGCAGCCCTGGCCTTGGGGAGCCCAGGTCTAAAGGGAGGGGGAGTGTCTGTCCCAAGGTGCCTGCTACTTGGGAGGAAAGAGGAGGCCAGCTGTCCTGACTGGAGCCAGACCTGAGGCGGAAGCAGGAACAGCCTGGCCCCAAGTCCAGCCAAGATGGACGGAGCCCCAGACGGGCGAAGCTTGCCCTGTGGGGACACTCTCCACTGTGCCTCTTCCTCGGGTGACCACAGAAGCTCCTCACCCAGTGGGAGGTCAGGGTTGCTCCCAGTGGGGGGCATCTCCAGGGGAACCTCGCTCTGCTGTGCCTCCCGCGCCTCGACACCCCTCCCCCTGCACCCGCCCCAGGACCCTAAGTGTGGCTGTGACAACTTGGGGCGTGACTCTGCACGTGCCCTTCTTTTGGTTCCTTTGGGCATGGGGTGGGGTGGACCTGATGGCCGCTCGGGTCCCTGCAACCCTGAGCCCCGGCAGCCCCCTCTGAAGTCACCAGTTAGCAACTTGTGACCTCAGCAATGGTGCCACCTCCTGGAGCCTCCACTTCCTGTCTAATGGGCACAATGGCTGTGCCTGGGGTTGTTGCAAAGATCCAGGAGACAAGGCAGTCAGTGCTTGACACAGTGCCTGCCATGAAGCACACCCTTGGTAAGTGCCGCTCGCAGCCACTGTCGTCATCGTTTTCCTCCAGGAGTAGCTGCGTCGTGGACGACCATCTCTGCCCCGTGCCCCTTCTTCAGGGCCCCCGTGTGCCACAGCCGCTCCCGTCTCTGCAGGGCCCCCTCTGTGGACCGGGCTGCGCAGCTGCCCGCAGCACCCAGAGCCCCTCCCGGCCTCCCAGCCCCTTTCCTGCAATTACGGAGAGCAAACAGGAGCAGCTGATGAGAGCAGAGCTGCTATTAGCTTAACCTTTCGGGACTGGAGCTTCGAGAGGCGAGAGGCGCAGGGGAGGCGTCCGGCGGGTTCCTGTAGTGGGAAAGCGCAAAAAGGGACGAAGAAGAAGAGACAGAAACAGGTGAAGGAGACTGGAGCAGAGACAGTCGTGGAAGGGGGCAGAGGGAAGGCTGGGAAAGCAGGAGCAGGGAGCTCCGGCCTGAGGCCACAACAGCCTGGACAGTGCCTGGCACAGGAGCGTTGAAGGCTGCAGACAGATTTGCTCCCACTGAGGCACGGAGAATGAGGGGGGAAGGCTGCCGGGGGCGGTCCAGCTCCCCCATTCCACAGACAGAGAAACAGAGGCCCAGGGACACTGGCCATTGCCTTCCCCAGAGTCACAGGGGTACTGCTAGAAACTGGGTGAACTCAGGTCCTTGACTTGTGACCCTGAGTAGTTCCATCTCCTCACTTTCCACTCCTCCTTCACTTCTTCCATCTCTCCATCCCTCCCTCCCCATCCCTCCCTCCCTCCATCCCTCTATTCCTCCCTCCCTCCATCCACCCTCCCTCCATCCCGCTATCCCTCTCTCCATCCATCCCTCCCTCCCTCCCTCCCTTCCTCCATCCACCCACTCATCCAAGCACCTACACAGTCACTTCAGTGATGCAACCTGTCTCTCTCACTCTGTCAGAGCTGGGTGTCACGTCGGGGCTGCAGCCTGAAGGAATCTGACCTGGTGAGTGACCCACATAGACAAGGAACCACAGCACAGGGGGAGGGTCCCACGGAGACAAAGTGCCACTAGGGATGACATGTGAATCTGTCACTAAAGTGTGTCACTAGGTAGAGTGATCAGCTCTCTCTCATGTAAATCAAGCAGGCTTCAGGGAGGTGGCAACGCTAACCTGGGTGTAGGGACAAACCGGCGGGGCTGGGTGGGTGTGGGAGGATGCTGGGGCTCCAGCGAGGTCTGGCTGCCCCCCTGCCCTCTTCTGAGTCCTGGGGAATGAATTCAGGCACAAGGAGGTGGGAAGGGACCCTGGAGAGCGCCAGCCTCTCCTTCCCCACTATCCGGTGACACTAGTCTGAGCAGATGATGACAGCAGGGTGCTCCCTGCTTGGGTCTGTTCCTTCCAGGGCTCCTTCCCTGATCTTGTGCCCAGCACAAGTGACACCCAGGGCAGGCCAAGCAGGGCTGAGGCCTCGGATGGGATGCTTGGGGAAGTCCTCCTGCCTGACCTTGGGGACCCACATGACCTTCATCCCCAGGCCACCAGGGCGGAAGTGGGCAATGGGACAGGGAGGGGGCAGGAGACCTGACTCACACTAAGCCCACATCCTTGGCGAGACGGCAAGGAATATTTTTAGGAGCTCATTAAACAGGGAAGAAAGAGAGGGAAGGGAAGGAAGGAAGACGAGGATTATGCATTATTTTTCATCCAAGTGACAGCTCCGTGCGTCTCCACTGGAACTGTCACACAAAAGAAATGGCATGTCTAATATTATTATGGAGCAGTGTGCGTTGTGTGTGTGAGCGCGTGTGCCACCCGCGTGCATGCTGAGGTGGGGCCCGGGATGTGTGTATGCAGCACAGATGGGGTGTGCAATGCAGGGGCACCGAGCTGTGGGGACAACTCTGAAAGTTGTGTGTGTCGGGTGGCAGGCTGTGCACACTGTGTCACTGGGTGTATGTGACTCCAGGTGTGTGAGACCCTGTGGGGGCTGCGCCCGAGTGGGAGGGACATGTCACAGTGAGGGAGGCGAGGGGCACAGGGGGATCTGCGGCAACCAGGGCAGAGGGGAAGGCGAGGCAAAGAGGCCCTGGGCTGCCTGTCCCCCGGCTGCCCTTGGCATGAGAACACCACCCCACCAATGTGAGCTCCAAATTCTCTCGGTGGAGCCCCAGACACCTGAGACAGCTTACCAAGGTGACCCCACTGAGTTTCCAGAACATGCCAGTGGAAAGTGTTGCACTGTATGAGGACAGTGGGCACACGGCATCTCAGTTTGGGGACCTCCTGGATGTCACAGAAGCCAGCGCGTCAGCCCAGGTGTGAGCTGGGGGTTGGGGAGACTTCCCAGGGGTCCTTGGGGGCTCTGTGAGGCTCTGCGAGATGACAGGTGCCAGGGCATAAGAAGAGGAGACCCACAGAGTCAGGCCAGAGATGGGAGCTGGGGCTGGGGTGAGAGATGCTCCACTGTCAGTGCGAGCTGTGGTGCTGCCAGGCCACGCGGTAACTAAAGCCACCCTCGTAAGTGGCTAATTGATTTCTGTTCCCTGATTAAATGTGCAGCACTTTACATGGCAGCAGAAGGAGGTCAGCACTCCCCTCCTCAGTGCCATGTGCAGAGAGACAAAGAAATTGATTTTCCAATCGATGCGCGGAGCAATGATTAAATGTTCTCTGCATAGCGGGTCTAATGAGTCCCAGAGGGGCGTGCTGGCCCCTTAATTAGACCCTCCCAGGGGGCAGGGCAGGGTCCCCAGGGATGCTGGGCCAGGGCCTCCGGGGAGCACCTGATCCGAAAGATGTTGTCCATGGGCCCTCAGTGTGGGGAGCCTGGGGAGGGGTCCTGCAGCAGGGAGACCCCGTCCAGGGGCCCTGGGTGGAACTGTCCCACTGGGACTTGGGCTGGAAGGCAGGAAAACACAGCCGCCTCAGCACTCAGGCCACACTGAGAGCCTCTGACCCTCATCCCCTGCCCCATCCCTGTCCCCCATCCCTGTCCCCCATCCCCAGTATCCAGGGAAGCAGCAGCTCCCTGGCTTGTCCAGCTCCTCTGCCACGGGGACCAGACAGGAAATGAATCCCTCTCAGCACCATGGTGTTTCCATTAGCCCATCTGAGGAGCCTGCTAAAGACTTTAGAAATTCAAATGAGGCTCTCGGGGGAGAGCAGGGCTTAAACATTCCCCTGCGCAAAGGCTTTATTGAAGGAATAAACTATATTTGCAAAGTAAGATATTGAGTCTGTCAGTTTCTCTTAGGGTTATAATGAGAGCCTGGCAGGGAGGAGGCACAGGGTGGGGCTGGAGGTGAGTGCCCCACGCAGCCCAGGCAGCACCCGCCTGGTAGCAGTCCCCCAGGGGACCCCTGCCCCCAGCCCAGCCCCTCCCATCAGCTGGTCAGAGCTCGGAGATGGAGGTCCCAGGAGGAAGGAAGACAGAATGGCACCCTGAGGCCCTGGAAACCCCAAGACAGTAGAGTTCCTGGGGTCCCCACTTACCACTCACTCCCCTGTATACAGCTCTGCAAAGGCAGAGGCAGGAGCTGAGGCTCTGTGGGCTGTGCCATTTGGGGCTGTGTGACCTTGACAAGGTTCTAAGCCTCTCTGTGCTCAGCTAGCTCATGTGACTCTAAAATGTGACTGCCTGCTGCACCGCACTGTTGAGAGAATTAACTGAATTATTACATTGGAGTTGTTCTGTGGGTGACCCCCAGCACACCTGGCTGTTGTAAAGGAAGATAGTGACCAGACAACTTTCCTCCCTCCAGGAGGCCCTGCTGTACTCTGACCACCATTGTCACTGCTAGCATCACCACTGTCACCATAACCAAGACCCCACCTCCATTACCACCCGATCACCACCACCACCACATCATCACCGCCATGACCATGACCACCATCATCACCATGACCACCATCACCTTCACCACCACCATCATCACCACCATCACCATGACCACCATCACCATCGCTCTCATCATCACCACCATCATCACCGCTATCATCACTATTACCATCACTGCCATCACCTTCACCATCATCACCATCACCATCATCACCATCACCATGACCACCATCACCATGACCACCATCATCACCATGACCACCATCACCATCGCTCTCATCATCACCACCACCATCATCACCACTATCATCACCACCATCACCATGACCACCATCACCATGACCATCATCACCGCTATCATCACTATTACCATCACTGCCATCACCTTCACCATCATCAC
>PVJO010029012.1:0-17384 GCA_004026905.1 Hystrix cristata | reverse complement strand
AGGCAACAGGGGAAAGAGAGGGGAAAGGGAAAATATGGAAAATGATGAATGAACCTGATATAAATAGGGAGGGAGGGAGGAGAGGGGAGGGGCGGGGGAGAGGGGGAGAACCAAGATGCACCATGTATAGGTACAGAATAAATGTAACGAATGTGACCAATGTATGTAGAATGTACCAATACATGCTCTTGGTTTAAAAAAAAAAAAAAGAACTATGTCCCAGTTTTGTACTTTTGTCCCATTTCTCCATGGTGGATAAAACTCAGGCACAAGTCTTCTGGTGTTCAATTTATGTACTAAAATATTCAGCTCCTTCATGTCCAAAGACAGACAGAATCATCTCTCAGTGAGTTTTCCTCCAAAGGATTTATAAAGAACCCCCCATTAATCATTTGAATAGATTCATCTAGGGCTTATCTATGTCACTAAAGCAGAAGTACTCATAGTAGCAATCTCCGTATGACTGACTGCTAAGCTCGTCTTATTTTCATAATGCAGCTCCTGTACTTGCAAAAACAGGGCTCGGTGTTACTGCCGATGCTCTAGCGGCCCAGCAGCTCCATGCCAGGACCTTTTGTTTAAGCACAGCTGTTCGTCCTGCTGTGTCTTCTCAGGTGCAAGGTGGGAGACACCTGTCTCTGATTTCACACTGAGCAACAAATGTCCCCTAGAACTAGCTCGGCATTCTATGTCTTCATAATTTGGATTTTCATGATTAATTTGTGTAGCTTCTCCTTAGGACATAATGAGATCAACAGACTGCAGAGTCAGAGAACTTTCTAGTGCAAGCCGTTTATCCTCAAACCTCCCATGCTGTGTTCCAGCACCAGCCCATTGTTCCTCTTTTCCTCACTCCTATCAGTGATCTTGTCTTCTTTATCAACCAATCTTGTTACAAAAGCCATGAATAATTCAAAATTTTTTCTCAACTTTTCACTTCCCAGCAAAGTGCTTCAGGTCTTGACCTCTTCCTGTTCAAAAGACTTCTGTACTCATAAAAAATTATTTGTAGTTTTCCTCAAAGAACTTTTAGCTTCTGACAGCAAAGAGAAGGAAGAAAGGGCATAGTGCCTCCCCATACTTCCTCACTAACTGTGTCCATCTGTGTTGCCATAGTATAAAAATTTTCCTTTTCCACTTCCTTTCCACTCCAAAACACTGCATCACTCCATAACAAGTGAATGTCCTGTCTAACTCACACAAAGTTTAGGGAATTTTTCTAATTTCATAAAGTAATTTTTCCTTAATATATCAAATTAGTATTTATCCTCTCGTATTTAAAAAATCCAATTTTTAAAAGAGTATCTTTTTCTGCTAAAAATATCCCTATTACCTAAGTCCTATTTGTTCCCAACTGCTGTGGAATTGGGTCCCTTTTCTAACATGATGCACTCCTTCAACTTTTTCTACCTTGTTTCTCTTTTTATCAATATGGTAGTGTTTAACATGATCTGCCATGAGTGCACTCACACCCTAAATATCATTATTTCTCTTCCTAGTTTCCTGAATGTATTGTCTATTTCTACATTCATTGCTTTTATTTTTTTCACCTATTTCTTTAATTTATTGGCATTTTACTTTCCCTGAATGATGCACCTGTCTCTAAGGCCAAGAATGGCTTTATTAATTCTTTTTAATTCTTTTTTCTTTTTGGTGCTGGGGATCGAACTCAGGGCCTTGTGCTTGCAAGGCAAGCGCTCTAACCACTGAGCTAAATCCCCAGCCTAATTCTTTTTAATTTTTAAGAATTTTTATTTTACAAGTTTGCAGTATATAATGATTACATTCATGATGGGGACTTGTTATATGTACATAACACATCTCAACTCTTTTAAAATCCTCTTCTTTTCTCCTCCCTGCCCCCCCACTCCAATTTTTAGTCTCTGTATTAGTTAACTTTCTAGAGCCAATGGTTTGTAAGAGAGCAGATTTAATACAGGACATTTATAAGTTACAACATTCACCCATAAGCCAAATGCAGGAAGAGTGCCAAATGTCTATGCACTGGAGACCCAAAAGATCCAATCAAGGGCTGTGAGCCCACAGCACTGTCCCATGAATGTCCATGTCTGCAGATGATGGCTGAAGAAATCTTTACTGGAACCAGGATATGATGCTCACAGCAGAGGTGAAGACCAGAGCTACTCAAGCAACAATGGCTATCCTTGACGACAGCAAGGCCCTGACCTCCTTCTTCTACGAGAACAGCTGAGGTCCCTTCAGGAGAACCAGCCCCAGCAGAGCTTCTCCTGGGAAACATCCTGCAACTATCTTCTGCTCTCATTCTCTTTTATATTGCATCAGCAACAATCCTCAAGTGGATCCTCTACACCCAGAACCACACCAACTCAGTCCAGTTGGGTGTTCAGTTAACCACAATAATAAGTCCACCACAGTCTCCATTAGTCATTGTGTCTCATAGGTTCTGGTGTGTTGTACTGTTATTATTGTTTGATTCTAGAAACTATTTAATTTCTTCCTTAATTTCTTCTGTGACCCATTGATTACAAGAGTGCATTGTTTAATGTTCATGTGTTTTCATAATTTCTGTGGTCTTTTGCCACTGATTTCTACTTTCATGAGAATTGGATCTGATAATATGCATAGGAAATTTTCCATTTTTTGTATTTATATAAGCATGTTTTATGGTGTAGTATGTGGTCTATTTTGGGGAAAGTGCCATATGCTGCTGAAGAGAATATGTATTCTAATGTTGTTGGGTGGAACACTATAGTTATCTATTAAGTCCATTTATTTGAAGGTGTGTTTCAAATCTGATATTTCTTTGTTGAATTTTTTGTCTAGTTGATTTATTTGTGATAGTGGGGACCCTCAATACCTACTGGTATCTATTGCATGGAGGCTGGTGATTCAGCTCAGTGGTTAGAGTGTTCGCCTCTATTGCATGGTATCTTGTTTTCCATCCTTCGATTTTTGGTTTATGATTTTCCTTCCAGATTGAGTGTGTTTCTTGCACGTAGCATCCCATTGGGCTTTACTGTTGGATCCAATCTGCCAATGTTAGTCTTTTGATTGAGGAGTCAAGACTATTTAGATAGTTACTACTGAAATGTATTGACTTATTCCTATCATTGAACTGTTTTTCTGTTGCTGATACCTTTTTACCCCCTTCTGCTTAACTTCTCACCGCTTCTGCTATATTCATCCCACCAGACTTCTTGGTGTCATTCCTTGTCTCCAAGTATCCTCTGAACTTTATAGAGTTCTGGCTTGGTGGTTATAAATTTTTGAGGTGATCATTGTACAGAAAGACCTTATCTCTCCATCCATTTTGAGAAATAATTTTGCAGGACACATTAGTCTGAGTTGAAAGTTGTTTTCTTTTAGAACTTGAAATATTTCCTTCCAAACTCTCCTGGGCTTTAAAATTTGTGTTGAGAAATCTGCTGGAATCCTAATGGGTTTACCATTATAAACACATTTGATTGGTTGCTTTTCTCTAATAGTTTTTAATATTCTGTCCTTGTGTTAGACTTCTGGGATTTTTACTGTGATATGACATGGAGAAGTTCTTTGCTGCTCATGGCTATCTCTTGAACCTACTCAGTTTAATAGGATCAAACCTGATCACTGTGTTGCAAGAATAGAATTCCCACAGGTTATATGTGAACATCAACAGATCCAACCATACATCAGTCATGTACATTAAAACTTGTTTTAACAATTTCATCCTTTCATTAATGCCCCATACATACTGTACTATATGGTTACTAACTAGTAGATGGTGGTGTAGAAGAAAGGGAAGAAAGAGAAAAGGGAATGGGGTAAATCAGTAAGAAGAGAAGGAAAGATGGGCAATATCAACAGATAAATAACAGACAGGAGATCTGACTCTGGTGGGATTAGTTGATAGCTGGATTAAAGGACAGTACTGAGGGGGGTTAAGAGAATAGTTATGGAAGTGGGAGAAAGGACACAGAGTGAAGGAAGTAGTTGGAGATTGGAGGAAGGTGCACAAGTAAAAATCTGTTAATATGTTGGTAATTAGTATATGTTTCAATCCTCTGTGCACAATTTTGTTCACGGTTACCTTGATTAACAGAGAAGAAGAATGAAGAGAAAGGAAAAATAAAAAAACAAAAAAGAACCCCCCTCAAAAAAATCCAAAACATATCCACAAGAACAAAAATTCAAAGCAACCTCACAGTCCTGTTTATATGAAGTCTGAGTTCAATTTTCTGTCTCCAAGCTCCCCTGTTCTGACTTGCTCAACTGCCTGCCTGTCAATCTGAATGGCACTATGGTCCCAATTGCTGGCTGCAAGTCTCATATGTCATGGCCCACTATGGGCCTTTACGTCTGTCCCAAGATCCAGATACCTGAGTTAATTTGGGAAAGGTAGGGCACAGTGTAATTAGCACAGCACCCAGTTCTCCAGAAATGAACTGCAATAATGTTGATTGCACAATGTTGGCATACTGCAATAACCAATTAATAAAAAATAACCATGCCACCATTGCCAATGGCAAAGCAATCAGCAAAAATAATAAGAGTCAAAGACAAATTGGATCTTGACATACCTTAAGAACTAATAAGAGTTCTCACTGTACCACTTTTAAAAATAGAAAACAGATCTGTGATAATAATATAGACACAAAGGCCAACCAAACATTGATATACAACAAATATAAATGCAACAACTGTACCACAATTGAAAATAAAAAAGAATTCAATGATAATAGCATAAACTGTCTAAAACTTAATAAAGCTTAATACTGGTACTAATAAAAATGGAAGAAATGGGACAGAGAAAAATGAAGTAGGTTAAATTTGAAAAATAAAATGAAGATGAGGAGTAGGAGGAGAGAAAAGAAAGGATTAAAGAGTAATGGAAAACAGCATTAGATAAAATTAACAGAAAAGAACAAACAAGAAAAGAAAAATAAGAACAAAAGAATAAAACCAATAGCAAAAGAAAAGTGAAGAAAAGAAAAAAACCCAACCTCCCCCAAAAACTAACAAAAAGATGAGTCAAAAAACAAAAAAAATTCTTGCCTGTTTTTGAATAAGTGTTCTTTTCCCAGAGCCCACAGATATGGGCAAGGGATGGTGAGTCACTACTAAGTCATATTTTGTTCCCACACTCACATATTTGTGTGCGAGTACTGATTCCTGCTCACCTTTCCTGCTGGGCAGGGTCATTCAGTGGAATGGATCTATCTGCTCTAGAGCTGTATTCACTCCAACAGCTCCTGATGTGTGTTTCTCTGTGTACCCCAAATCATGGCCTTCTCCACCTAGTTTTATGGCCTGTGGGTTTTTTAGGTGCCCCTCCTGCTCCAGAGAACCCTCTGCCCATACAACTCGGATATGCCAACCCTGTAGGTGAGGCGTATCCCTGCTCACACTGACAGATGGGGAAAGCAAACAGACATGAGCTCTGTGCTGGGTGTAGGCAGCTGGCTGGGTATGGGGTCAAGCGGTCTGCTGGACTTAACACCAACACTTTCAGGCCCAGCCCCCTCTGGCAACCACATGTGATCAGCTTGGCTTCTCTCCGCAGAGCGCAGAACCCACCATATCCTTCCTGCCTTGAGCTTGCTGCTACTTAAATTTCAGAGGGGGCCTATATCTAGCCTGAGCTCTTTCCATGACTGTCTTTTGTGGCCATCTCCCAACCAGTCATTGTTGTAGGGTGACCCCAGAAACACTGGAATGTGATTTTTCTGTGGCTTCTGATGTCCAGAGTAGCTCCACCACAAATAACTAACCCCTTGCCCCAAATGACTTCTGATTAAGCACTCAGAAATTTGGGGGCACCACAATGGATTTCTTTTCCATCTCTCACCTTCCAAATGAAAGGAGTTACTTTCAGAGTCAAAGCTCGCTCTGTCACTGCAGCTCATAGTAGCCACAGGCTGTTCTTGGGGCTTGTGCTGCAGGCTGTCCGGGGTTTCTGCAGACCCTCGCTTGGTTGGCCTTACATTTGCAGGAGCAGATCTCACTCCCAGGAGTCACAGGTTAGTGTCCCAGACTACTTCCTTCTTTTCCCTTCATTGTCTTCAATTTTTCTGTGATTTGTAATTTTCCTGCTGGTGCTTTCTTGTTTCTAGAGTTTTTTCTTCCTTTTCTTGTTGCTAAGTTGTTGATTTCCAGTTGGTCTAAATCCACATTCTAAAGAGTCTGTGATATGCTGCAGGATTTTATGTTGCCATCTTCCTCCCCAAAGAACGGCCTTTTTCTTAGCAAATCTAACATTCATTTCTCTGAACCTCTCCCTCAGTCCATCCTTAAAACAACTTGCATTTGTTTTTGATCCTGCACTTTCTTTTTTGACCTTGAACTTTGCCATCTGATTGAGTTTCCTGAAACTTCCATCACAGGTTGAATGATGCCTAATTTTCAAACCTATACATTAAACTCTGGTTGCTTTGTCCATGGAGAGCCTTTTCCCTGATACACCCTCAAACTGATTGTTCCAAACCCAAGCTCGCTGCTTAAACTGAATTTACAATTCTGACCACCAAACTTCTCACTTCAGGGACTACTTTTAAACATCTTAGATTTATCTTCTGTTCTTATGTTTTAATTTCTTATAGCCAATCAGTCATCAAATCGAGTAAACATATTCATCAAAATGTCTAAGATGTGTCCTTTCATTTTATCCAAATTCTCTCAGACTCTTTTCTAAGTTATTGCACCGGCTTCTCAACCAGTCAATCTAACTTCAGACTCTCTTTCATCTACATCCTGAACACTGTATTCAGTTATTCTTTTTAACACATGACAGTCTTATTTTCAACACTTGCAAAAGAAAATCACATTTTGTATCGTGCCTTTGGAGTTTATGAAAGAGTAGTTTCACTCACCTCTCCACACTTCTATTCTTTTGAAACAAAATTCTCTCTAGTTATGTTTTCTTATGCCTGCTCCCAATTTTTGCCAAATATTCCCTTATCACTACCAACATTGCAAATCTGCTGTGTTTTTCCTTATCTTCAAGTGTTTTATAATTATTTTTTTGGGCTGAAATTCTATATCCAAATACCATCCAAGACAAACCTCTCTTTCTTGAAACCATTTTTCTCTCTATTGCCTCAGTACCTTCCCAGTCTAACAATTGCTAACCACACCATAAACTTTGGTGTCCATACTGGGGGCAATTTACTTCTGATAAAAATAGAACTGGATTTCTTTTTAACTTGAAATATTTAGATAAGTGCACAATTAATGTGAAGTCTTTCTTATTCAAACTTTTATTTAGTTATTCAGATTTAATTATGAAAATTGCAACATTAGTATTCATTCAACTTCCTTTGTAAATTGTTTATGCTAAACCTTGTGATTATAATGACTATGGTAACAGTCATTGGGTAGACAGAAAACAAAGCATAAAATGAGACAGCAAATAGTAAATACTTTGATAAATCTCAGAATCAACAGGGCTATATATAAACAAAAAGACCACAGGATTTTAAAGATTGAAGGAAAGGCAGTTCGGTAGGATTTCTTGAACTTTTGCTATGTGTGGCTCTCTGAAGCCTTTAATGGCAAAGAGTCCTCCATTGTCTGGAGCTGAGAGTCCCAAGACAGCACTCATTTCTTTGACATTGACACATCTTTAATATTTTATAAGTATCTAAAACTTGAGAGAGGTCAAATGTAAAACAGCACGCCCTTTCAGTGGCATGCATTTTTAAGGCCAAACTGGAGATCCGTTAATATTATTTATTTTACTCTACCTTTATTTAACTTGCTTTTGAACGAGGAAAAAGTACACTTTTCTATTCTTATGTCAAATAACACTGAGGCCAGTTAAGAAAAACCTACCTGCCAGCTCAATCAAATACGTTTCCACGAACAGTACGGCTCTAAACCAATGGGAAGAGCGTCTTACCAAGACCAACAGCAGCTCCCCAGGATTGCTCCAAGCCACTAGCTCTCCTGGGCTCACCATTCTGAAAGCTGTTACGTGCAAAGTCCACCCCACCCCCCCCTTACAAACATCATCTCCAAATCACCCATCTCCTGAGCACATTCCTGAGTTACTCTTACCTAGTTCATCTATTTTGAGATACCACTGTTGAGTTCTCTAAATTACCCCCGAGTGTGCATAAAACAAAGCTTATTGGACTCAGGACCCTCTGTCAGAACAGCAGGCCCAGGGACCAGGAAGACGAGCTAGGGGATGAATTGGTGTTGGGGTGGGATGCTGGTCCTGGGGTGAATCTGTGCAGAAAAGTGTTTTTTGATGGTGAGCTCATTGACCAGTGAGCAGACTGTTATTCTTAAAAAAAAAAAAAAAAGATTTCCATGAATAACCTGCATATCCAGTGGAAGCTGTACTGTTTCTTGTCTTGTATTTCCTGAGTACAAGATGAAGTGCAGGGGCAGAGGGTGTGTGGTCTTTCATTGTGTGGGGGCAGAATATGCCACCCGTATTAGGCCCCTTGGGAAAAGGATTCTTCAGACCTGAGGACAACCGAGAAGCAAATGTAAGAAAAGCTCTCTGAGGCCTCTGTTGGCATAAAAGCTGGATGCACATGAGCAAAAGTTTCCCCTTCCCTCCCCTTTCAGGACAGACAGAAATTAATCACCAGTGACAACTTCAGACCCTGCCAGCCTGGACAGGGCACCAGAGGAACCCACGAGCTTTCACCCTCCATCCCACCCTCCCCACCACCTGCTGCCTGAGGACTCGGAGTCCTGCTCTCTGTCCCTTGGTCCTCTAAATGCCGCTCCTTTGCTCTGATGCTGCAAAGCCCAAGTCCTAACCAAACCCCAGAGCTGCTCATCTCCCGGTCCTCCTGTGTGTCACATGCACAAGACACATGTTAATAAACTTTCATGTGTTTGTCTCTCATTAATCTCTCTTTTTTCCAGTCCAATTTACAAGGCCCTCACCAAAGAACCCAGAGGGTAGGAGGAAAAAGAATTTATAAGTCCTCAATAATTACAAATTCTTGCAATGAAAATAAGATATAATAGTTTTGGAGCAATCAGCACTCCATAATTATTTCTAATGATTCCTGATAATTTTCAAATAAAACTAGAATTATAACTTCCATTTGTTATTGCATAAAGTACACATATTATTCCATATTTCAGAGATGATGATGCCCTGATATCTTCATTATATGCCCTGATTATGATTATATACGATACCACAAATGGGGTTACTTTGAATTTTTTATATGACTGTGATTTTTATTTATTAAATTAACTTCAAAAGGGTTAATTGGGACTGGAGACTTAGCTCAGTGGTTAGAGTGCTTGCCTACCAAGTACAAGGCCCTGAGTTCAATCCCCAGTACCAAAAAAAAAAAAAAAAGAAAGCATTTATTAAATTAACTTCATAAAGGTAATGGCGTGCCTGGCATTCTGAATTTGAGAGCTGTTTTCGCAGAATTGGGCCCCTTTGTGCCCTGTGAGGAAGGGTCACATTCTAATGCCTTACAAGTACAATGAATCATGCAGAAGTAGGGCAAGGCAGAAAGGATGAGGCAAGTCCTTGGGTTTCAACACTCAGCACCATGGTCTGCACAGAACCTCGGTTTTCAGTTATGGTTACCAATATCTCTGCAAAACCCTCCTACAAATTCTGTAACGCTGCTGCCCATTTCTCAAGGAGACCGGGGCTTCTCTTTCCAAGAAAGCAGCCATCTACAACACAAAGGGCCAAGCACCAGGTGCAAGAAACTACATGCCAAAAGGGAAAGAAAACACGCAGAGAATTTCCCAGTGTTTATTTGCCTTATCAATTGTGAATACAAATTGCATTTTTGAAGAAAAAGACTCAAGACCTTGAAATCGTTCTAACTTTTTCTTCTGCATCTCACACAAGGATGGTGGGGTGCAGATCTGTTTCCTGTTTGTCTCAGAGCCCCAGGGTACCCCCATATTTTTTTTTCCAGTTGATTGGTCTGGTTTTACTTCCGTCTTTTCCTACGTGAATTAGTCAGTGCCATGACTAACAGAGGAGGAGATTTCTTTGGAACCTGACTGAGGTTTCCAGAGAAGGAATAGGGACACTGCAGAGCTTACGGGCTCCGTCCGTGTGGCACAGGCACTCCTTGAGGGTCCCCTGCCCATAGAAGAGGCTTCCTTGTCCATCTCCTGAGGGAGCTGCTTGCTTCCCATTCTGCTCTCCTGCTTGCAAACATGTGTCGAAAACAAAGGGCTCAGAAAGGAGTAAAGGACCGACTGTACATTTTCTATCAGGATGTAAATCTTCTCAGTCTGTCCTTTAAAGCAACAGACTTCAAGCACTGTAAGAACACCGCACCATCAGAATGAAGGCCAAGAAATTAAATTGAGCAAAGAATGATGAAACGGAGGTGCATCGATATGAAGTGGCTAAAATCAAGGTGGTTCGCAGGAGAGGGATGCCGGTAAATACAGGTGGTGATGAGGGCTTTTGTGAGCGCCTCCCTCGCCCTGAATGAGGTAGGTTTTAGGATGGAGTGGTCAGTGCCCACAGCACTTGGCAGGACTCTCACACCGCTAACCTAGGACCACACACCACAGACCTTCTTAAACTGACTGCAAGGAGACCTGTGTTCTAGTCGCTCAAAGTGAGAAGATGTGGGCCAGCAAGCGTGTGTCTGAACATGCAATGTCAAAAGCCACAAATTTGGAAGAATAAAAACAGATTACAAAAAGAATGGTTTTTGGATTTGTTTCCTTGATGATTATAAAAATTTACTTATCTTGCATAAAGATTTTCCAAACAAATAAATTTCACAAGTACTTTTTGAGCAAAGTTTTAGCTTTTCTTCACAATGTTAGTTGCAAATACTTCTGAAATGATTATTTCCTGTCTTACTAAACAAATAAATCTGGTAACATTTTCTAGGTGGCTCAAGGTCATTATTTAAAGCACCAGTCATAATACAGTGCTGGAAAAACTAGTACTCCATTCGGTACTATTGAGGTAGGGAAGGTCATGACCCCAAAGTAAATGGGTCAGATTTACTCTTATTTATTGTGACATTTTAATGATATTTTCTCCCCTTCGTTCATCAGTGAGGTCTCAGTGTTACTCCTTTAGCAGTTCCCGTTACTTTATCTGAGTTTGTCCTCTTATAACGGAAGCTGTCACAATGTTGTCCCAAGTTAGGAATGTAGGCTGAGGCACTCTCGATGAATAAAGAAGAAAGATCCCCAAACTTGTGCCCAAGTGTGCGTCTCATCTGAAAGTGTGCACATCTTGTCCTTTTCTTAATTCAATTTGGTCTTTCATCTGTGTTCAGTAGTGAAATTCTAAATAAGCGATTTTGAAATACATGAGTTATTACTACCTCTACTTTAAAAAACAGACGGTCATTGCATTTTGAATTGGTGTGTAGAATATGACAGTGTTAGTAAACCCAGAGCCTGCCTGCCTCAGCGAGCCGTTTGTATCACTGAAAGCTCTTGAAGTTTCACCATCACTGGCCTATGACAAATTAAATCTCTTATTTAAAAAAATCCGTAGACAGATCAGATTATCTTTCATCAGAACAAAACTGTTTCACTGGCTCTTTAGTAGTTCCCATAAATATTTACTAAGTGGGTGCATGAGACGCTGATATTTTTTGTATATGTGCCTCTCTCTGTATAAACACATGTATACACACGTGTTAAACATGTGTGGGCAGATTTACCCAGAATATCATCATAAGAATTCTTTGTTGTTTTTATGGCATTTATATTAAGTTTAACACATATCTAGGATTTTCTATATTGAATTCCTTCTTGACAAAGATTAGAAATATCCTTTCTTTTGTCCTTCTGTCCTTTTTTTCTGAATTCTCACGTCTGTTTTCTCTCTAAGGAGCTTCTTCATTCTAACCTTTTCCTTCCCTGGAGTTCCTTCACCAAATTTTTCTTGCAATTAAAATTAAAAAAATCCCCACCAAGAACCTTAAAATGAGGTTACTGATTTAAAGCAGACCATAAACATTCCATGTGGGAACTCAAGGGAAGGAACAACACTTTTCTTGTGCCCAAGTGCAGGGGAGGCCGATGGTGGTCACAGTGTTTATTAAGGCATCATGCAGAAAACAGATGGCGACAACCTGACCTCTCAACAGCTCGCAGGACCTTGTCCCCGCTCCCTACGCGGTTCCACTAATCTTCCTTCGGGCATCAACTGTGTAATATCCTAGTTCTGGGACACTCACTTTTCAGTGAATTTCTCAGAGTTTCTCGGAAGAAAATCATAATTATATCCAGTCAGTAAAGGATACTTGAGAAAACTTTTGGTTTACAGATCCCTGGTTACAGGACTTGACACACAATTGTCTTATAGCATATAATTGGGCAGACACCACTTGCATATATAAAAAAGTTTATCAGAGATGTTCTTCAGAATCAGAAAGAACATGTATCCCTATATTTAGAGATCTAGAGATGTCAATTATTTTTCTCTTACCCTTTATCAAAGAAAACTGATTAGCCGATATATAGGAAATAATCATAAATAGGTACGGAATAAATGATATATGGGTATTTGATCAAGATTTTGAGAAGCTGTGTTTTCTTTTAGGCAGTGCTGAAGAATCACTAACAAGCAGCGTTGTTACGTAGAAGATAAGGACCTTGCACCAGGGCTTGTGTTTGCCCGGGCCCAGTTCCACTGTGACAGAAGATTCACTTGCACCCCTGAGCCAGCAAGCCCGATGACCTTAATTGGCTTTGCACTAGCAACTCTTTCATCTCCACTCAAACAGTTTTAAATTTATTCTTTTTAAATAAATGGATGGCGTTAAGACGCTATGATAGGAATTCACTGTCTCTCTCAAGCAAACGCGATGTCCACACTTGCTGCCTGAGTCGGCTTGGCCGCTGTCCCGAGCAGCCAGGGAGCCAGGACTGTGCTGTACTCTGTCTTTTCTTCCAAAATATCTGCAGATCATTTGCCAAGGTACCCATGAAAACAGAGTTAACCGAGTCCATTTCTCTCGTTGTTTATCAGCCCTTAAAGATTTATCAAGGTCTCGCCCGCTTACCCCAAACCCACTCGGTCTGCAGCCGGCCCGTGTGTCCCAGCACTGTCCCGTTGCTCTCAGATGCTCACTGCCTGCTGAAGTTGGGCCCTTCTTTTCCATCTCCCCATGTTTCGGACAGGAGGAGGGACATGGAACAACTGTGTCCCGCTTCTTTCCTTCTGACCTGAGGATCCTGCTAGTCCTCAGAGTCCTGCCGCCAAAGTCCCCCGAATCTTTTTTTTTTTTTGCTTACTCTTTCTTGTTGTTTATTTTTTTAATATAAATTTTATTGGTACCTTTTAGATATATGTAATGATCATATTCATCACAGGGATTTTATACCTGGACATGTTATATTTTGATTTTCTTTTTCCCACCCTTTCCCTTCCCTCCCTTTGACTCTCCCTCCCCTCATATTTATGACCTTTGTTTCCATTTTTTCTATCTTTTCTCTTTTTCCTTGCCTTTCTCTCCCCCTTCCCCATTTCCCCTTCCCCTTTGAAGACTTCCTTTCTATTTCACAGTATCTATTATACATGAAGTACATCTTGCTGTTTCTATGGAAAGGAATGGAAGGCACTGAGGGTCCTGCTTCTGACCCTTTCCTGGCACTTCCCAGGTTGGTAACTGGCCCCAGGTCATGATGGGGCCGTGAAAGTAGGTTTCTTGACATGTGGGCGTGGGCAGGTCTCTCCTGGGGACCTCGTGGGGTCTGGCCTCACGGCACTCTTCTGGCTTCTCTACAGACTTGGCATCATTATAGGAAGGACGGGGAACCTCGCCAGCCCAACCCATTTATTTTGGCATAATTTAGAGCAAAACCTTGGATCACAAGTAACTTGGGCTCTGCGAGGTGAGCAAACATGTCTAAGAAATTTTAACTTGATAAAAAGGAGTGTCTTTCAATACGAGTAGCATGTCACTGACCACAAAAGTGACGTCATCACATGATCACAACTGTCTCTCTCTCTCTCTCTCTTTCTCTTGCTCTTTCTTCTCTCTCTGTTTGGATATACAAGTGCTTTGCATTATGAGCTTAACAAATTATTCTTGCAAATCAAGATTTTACTGAGTATTTTTCCAACCATTGTGTGTGTGTGTATACTCTCTCTTCCAAAATATATGCACATCAAATATATGCAGTTGACTCTCCGTCTCTGTAAATTCAAAGAAGTATGGATAGAAAATAGTTGAGAAAAAGAAATTTGCATCTGTCTTCAACAGGGACAAACATTGATCTCCTGTCTTCCTTCCCTAAATACTTTGTAGTAGTTGTTGACATAACATGTACATTGTAACAGCCATTCAGTCCTGCAGAGGCGATTGAGAGTATACAGGAAGCACACGGATTATATGCTAATCATTACCATTTTTGGGAGGGACACAGCATGCACAGAGGGTGGTGTTTGTGGGGACTCCTGGAACCAATTCTTCGTAGAAGCCGAGGGACAGCTGTGTGTTTATAAAAGTTGCTTTTCAAAAGTGGGAATATATATAATATTTTATATATATGTGTGTGTGTACATATATATACTCCCAGCTCTGCTACTACGAGACATGTATCAGATTACTTAATTCCTTTGTCTTTATTTCCTCATCTATAAAATAAGCACTAAAATAGTCCTTATCTGACATGATTATTCTAAGGATTAAATGTGTTGATGTACATGAAATATCTAAAATAATTCTTGACAATGCTGCTTACTATTATACTACAGTCCATTAAACACAACTTTAGTATTTGTCACACTAGCTACGAGGGATTAACCCTTCATCGTGAAGGTAAGAAATTTGCAGCCCGGCGGATGGTTGCTCTGACAGTGCAACAGGCAACCCCAGGAGTCCCCCAGCCCTGTTGCTACCCCTCCCGCGGGACAGGCGACAGACAGCAAGGGCTGCCCTGCAGAGTGCTGCCTGGCACACAGGCCTGCACGGGGGACCTCACCTATTCATGAAGTCCAGATAAATTAATTCATAATTAATTAATAATGCATAATTAATTCATGCAGTCCCGATAAATCACCTTAAAAAGGCAGCTGATGTTACCATTCTAATCTTCTCCACGAAGAAACCAGGACAGATACGAGCCCTGAGTTAACACAGTCGCCCCAGATCTCACAGGTCTCAGGCTGCAGAGCCTGCTATGAACCCAGCTGTTTCTGAGCCTGGAGTCCTTGCCTTCAAACCGCCGATTCCTTCACACTAACAGTAAAACACCAGAGAACCACTAGAAGTCATTAGGCCTCTACAGCTCATTATAGCAGCCTATTTCCCTAAGCATTTAATTCATCATAAGGGACTTCAGATGAAGAATCCTGGGTCCTGATGTTCAGAACCGCGTCTCCATTCCCCAGGCGGGCACATGTCTACACTGCGCCTCCGTTTCTCATGCACACCTGCAGCAAGAATCCCTCTGGGCTCATCTACACTTGCTATACCTGCTTTCCTTCTAAAAGAAATGTGCTTCCTTTCATGTGGGCTTTACAAAATGCTCCAGTAACAGGAGTGTGATGTGGAGATCTCAGGTTCTTCTCCCATGGTCGAGAGGAATTAGGGTATTTGTCGTATCTACGCTACAAGTGCTCTCCTGGGCCTGTGTCCACCGCATTTCCAGCAGTGTGGGGAAAAGCAGGCCTGCTGGAAGATGTGGAACAGATTTGTTTGTGAACTGGGACACGTTTCCCCTTTTGAATAGGAAAGGATCCTAGGCAATCTTTCTTGTTGAAATACAAATCCTGCTATTCTTTCAGTTCCCTACCGCATTCATATAAGGCTCCCTGGAATACCACAGTGAGTCTTGCCTGCCACCATCCAGGGCTGGTCCTCATCGGAATCACCAGCTTCTCACCAGTTTCTTGATGAAAACTTCACGTCAGATGACAATGTGTGTTTTACTATTTTCATACTTAGACAGAAACCTTCAAATCGATGTTGGAAAACTATAGCCATATCACAGACACACACACACACACACACACGTCAGTACTCAAGGGAAACACTGGCCCCTAAAGTACAGGATTCTACCTGTTATTTAATAGACCAGTTATAAGAAATTTAGAGACTATGTTGTCTACATGTATAGACAGACTCCCCCTTCAATATATGTTTTCCCAAAGTGAGCTCCTGATAGAAAATGCAAATATTTTGTGCAACACTTTGGGTAATGTGATGACTAGTTTTGTGTCAATTTGCCTGAGCTAAAAGGTGCCCAAATGGGGGGAAACATTATTTCTGGGTGTGTCTGTGGGGGTGTTCCCAGACAAAACTGGACTGAGGAGAGAAGATCCGAAGGTCACCTTACCAATGGGAGTAGACATCATCCATCTAATGAGGCCCCCAGTACAACAAAAAGATAGGAGAAGGGTGACTGTGCTCCCTCTGTTGGAGTCGGGGCGTCCATCTCCCCTGCCTCTTCCTTCTCGGGCCTCGGGGTTTACCTGGGATTCACACCAGTCGCTGCCTGCTCAGGACTTCGGTTGGGACTTAAATCATCCCTCAGAACTGTTGCAAACTCCAGCTGTGGTGACTTCTCGGCCCCCCACAGTCATGTGCAGGATCCCATGCACCATGTGTGGTGCTAAGTAAATCATTTAATCTCTGCAGACATCCATTCCTCACCTTCAAAATGAGAATGTTCCAAAGGAGGCCTCCATTTCCTCTTACTGCTAACTACGGTGAGTCCGCACAGGTCACTAGGTTGCTGAGTGACTTGCTGTCCAGAGGAATTGAGCTGTGAGAGGCAGCGACTGTGCGGCACTTACCTTCTGCTTGTTTACACCGATGGCAGGCTGGTAAACCACCGGATGGAGGTCTTGAGGTGCAGACATCTCTACGGCATAAATGTCACCACCACTGCTGATTTCAAGCTGCCCGTGTGATGTCGCCGAACACAGAGTTCTGAAGAGATGTATTCACAAACTGACTTGATCAGATACTGCACCTCTTGGCCTCCATGTTTTACGTCTAAGGCTTGGTCTCGAACTACTATTGAAAAACATCCTTTACCACTTTAAAAAGATTCCTTAATAACAAACCAAAGCCGAGCTTTGCTGAGGAACATTTTCCTCTTCGGATGAAAAGATACACAGTACCCATTTGTTTTGGCCTCGGGGAAATAAAAGTGCAAACTAATGTTCCTAAATGAAATTCACAAAACACATCTTGGTTTCACTTGCCACTAAAGTAGGTTGCAAGTTTGCAAATTCTCATTCAACACAGGAGTTCAAGTGAGCCTTTTCCCACTGATAGGCTGGAAATATTTCTCTTAGCATCATGATAGATTTACACAAAATAAAGTTAAAAAGAACCTAAAGATGGAAAAGTTTCAAGTGAATAATTCACTTGAACACAGGCAGCAATCTGCAGATGGCAGATCTTCTTTCCCCGAAGGCATCATTCAAAAATACCTTCTAGATTGGGAGATCTCACCAGCCCGTCACCATTTTTTTTTTT
>PVJO010029011.1:0-17369 GCA_004026905.1 Hystrix cristata | reverse complement strand
TCCATTGATCCTCAGGTCTGTCTTTTTGCCAGTACCATGCTGTCTTTAATACTGTAGCTCTATAGTATAGTTTTATGTCTGGGACTGTGATGCCCCCTGCTTTTCCCCTGTTGCTTAGGATCGTTTTTGCTATTCTTGGTCTCTTGTGGTTCCAGATGAAATTCATGATTGTCCTTTCTAATTCTTTGAAGTATGTTAGCATTTTTAACTTTCATTTCACATAATTCAATCCATATGATGATTAAACACGCATTGCAGCCAAATTAACAAGTGGACTAAAATAAAGTATCCATGAAAACAAGTTACTTATGCCAAGGTATTACTCCAGAAGCACATTTAGAAAAAAGAAATCAGAATCTTTACAGAAATGTCAATAAGGCTGTATCCCATAACTGATCAGTCATCAATATCTTTCCACAATAAGTCTTTAATCTTTATAGATATCTTAATAAAATACTTTTAGTTTTTTCATAACAATATTTTCAAATTTCCTAATAATCTTTCTCCCACCTTTTAATCCCCATTTTTTTTTTTTTTACTTCTTAGGCCGATTTTATCTTTTGTTATGCTTATTTTCACTTGATCCTCTGTTTGCTCAGTTCACTTCTGTTGCCATTTGTCGATTGTCAGTATCTATTAAGCATAATCTTCATCTATCAGCTGTATTATATGACTCTAAGCAGAAATTTATACTTTACACCTTTCTTTGTTCTTTAGTGCATATATTTTTGCGCTGGACTCTATAGCAACGTATTCCTATTATTTCTTTACGTAACGGTACCTCCTACCTCTCTGGAAGTACCTTGGTGGCAGAGACTATGTTTTATTTTAAGTCCCCAGTGTCAAGCACAGTATCAGGGTAAGAAGACAGTGTTTATTTGACTGATGGATAGATAAGTGAATGAGTAATAAAGTGCCTCGGGAATCAGAGACCAATTTTCTTAATGTAGCAGAAGTAGCATCTTCAAAGACACATTTGAGAATCCATGAAACACAAGTAAAGTGATCTTTGCATACCTATGATCTAGTTAGTGTCTACATTTTATATATGTGCATATTGTCTGTGAATTTGAGATGGAGGAAACCTATGACCGTGGCCAGGCTGGGCATGTCTATAAGGTTCATTTAACACCTTCTCTCGTAGCTCTTCCCTCTGTTCGTTATGAATTAAGGAACAATCACATAATAGTTTAAGAATCAGCAAACCACTCTGTGGTTTAAATGGAACCAGAAGTTAACTATAACATGAGACCAATTTGTTTTACTTCAATTTTTAAATTGTTATTAGTTCATGTTTGCGGTACATAATGATCGCGTTCATCATGGGGAGTTGATACATGTACATAATGCATCTTAATTCTTGCACTGCTCCTTCCTCTCCCCTCCTTCCCTTTTCCCTCCATCTCTTAGTCCTCATCCCATTTACAAAAGATACATGAGACTAATTTAAAAGCACAATGTCTGTGGTTTGTTTTCTGGGTGCCACGCCAGCAAATGATGCACCTTTGCATCAAAACAGAGAAGGATTTATGTTTGCACACATAGTGCTGCCTGCTCTCTTCAGGCTGCAAGTATATCTATGGTACAAATGTATAAACTGCTTCCTAGGATGAGGATCACAAAGGCTCAGGCCATTGTTTTTTCTTTTAATACATGGCTAAGTTGAAAAATAATAGAAGGACTTGTTTTATTCATTCACTCGCTACTAATGCAAGATTAATTTTGGCCCCAGAATTAATTCTTGAGGCAAATGATATTTCCTAATTTTTTTCATTTAATTTTATTGTTGTATTTCTATTGGTGACTCTTATCTATTACTTAAAAGACTGAAGGGGTTTGAGGATTTAGCTCAGTGCCAGAGTGCTTGCCTAGCAAGCACAAGGCCCTGAGTTTGATCCCCAGCACCCCCCAAAAAAAGACCGAAGGACTGTATTTTGCTTGTATCCCTTACAGTGGGTCAAGACAATACAAAATTAAGCCATGCTTTGATATATAATAGCTTAGAAGCATATCGAAAGGTAAAGTTGATTTGAGGTAGGCAAGAATATCTTCAAGATGACTCTTCACTCATTATGTAAATAAAGGATAAAATCCTTAATTCTGGTTTTATATAATACATATTAAATATACATATATATTCCTATATATCATGTTTTAGTCATGTGGTTTACAATTTCATTCTCTTCTTAAGAAATACTATTTTGAATATTCTCAGTGAGAGAAATATTTTTTAAAATTTTTAATGGGGTATATAAATTAAATACATGACTTTTGGCTCAATCACCCTAAATATTTTCAGACTTGATATTTTTATTGCACAGTTTGATTTTGTAGACATCTAGTCCTCAAAAGTGTGAAAATAAATGATTTGATATTGGCTCCAATATTAATGCTTCAGATTGTTTTCAAAGATAAATGCCTCTAACATGAAGTCTTATGGGTACAAAGCCCATGTAGGCAGAGGTTAAGCTAGATCTATTGTAAAGGGAATTCTGGTCTGCAGCAAACATGCTATATTGAGGCTACTATTCATTTTTAATTAAAAATAATTTTCAAATTTTTATGATATCCCTAGGGTGCTATAAATCCAGGGTTTGTAATCACCAGGACCAACAGTTTACCATATGGTTCTGCATATTAATATGGTTTTGTAAGTAACAATTTTGCCTTTAAGTACAGGTTCGCCAAATATGCTGAAAAGGACACTGTGTACTTTCTTACGTTTAAAGAAAAGAAAAAGACATTAATTCAACCTTTTTGCATATCTATATCTGCTTCTTGTAATCCCTCATCCTCGTTAATGGAATGCCCTGGAGGGCCCTTAAGTGCAGCTAAGCATCAGTTGTAAATGCATTACGACTTTATTTTCTTCCCAGAAAATAAAGTCTCGATCCATTTCCATTCTTATAAATTATAAACCTCCACTGCCCGTTGCTGAGGTTTCTAACTGCACGTAGGCAGAGTTCTTGGCTTGTAGGGTATTAATAATGGTTCTGCCTGTCTGCCTTTCAGCTGAGACATTAAACTGAGGTCTCGTCAGCTTGCCTCTAGTGGTTGCTCAAGCGGAGTTAAAGATCACATCATGCCTTTCTGAGAGAATGGGACAACCTCAGAGGCTTGACCTTCATCTTCAAAACATGCTATGTACAAGGGCGGGGTAGGTTGCTTCATCGTATCTGAAGCTGCCAACTTGATTTCCATGGACCGGGTCAGAATCATAAAAATGATTTCAAAATCTTTCATGAAGACTTGAAATTATGAAACAATGTAATCTCACTTCATTCTGACTTCCAAAGTTGTGAGGGGAACAGGCATATGTATCATATGATGAAATATAACATTTTGACTACACTTACATTTTAATTGTCCACAGACAAAAAGAAAATGCCTTTCGAGAACCTATTACCCAGGGAACATGGGATGTTTTGGGGAGGAGATATAGCAGCTCCCATTTGTAGAGACTAGGTCCACATTTTATATACACTTAGACCAGAAGATTTGGAAGCAGATAGAAGATTTTAAAATACATAGGAATGTTCTCACATTGTTTCTAGCTTATTTATTATTTGCATACGCCGTGAAGCAAGCAAATGTTCTTTTTGGTTTTATTCGATTATGTGTTATCGTGCAATATAGAAACACGTGGGATAGATAAGTTGCAGTTAAAAATTGGAATGATCATCTGGTATTTGTGATTTCCCTTATGTGAGTATGATCTCACTTCAACATAGAATGTAAAAAGGTCAAACATTTAGAAGCAGAGATTAGAATAATAGTTACAAGGTGTGGAAGGGCTTGGGGAAGATTATGGAATGGGGAGATATTGGTCAAAAGTTACATTATTTCACTTAGGAGAAATTAGTTCAAGAGACCTATAGTTCAATGTGGTGACTATAGTTGATAACAATGTACTGTATACTTGAAAATATCTAGGACAGTAGATTTAAAGTGTTCTCACCATGAAAAATAAGTATGTGAAGTAATGATGTTAATTAGTTTGTTTTAGCCACTTCACTGCATATTTCAAACACCACCTGAGTCACAACTATATATAACACACCATAATTCATCAATTTAAAAAATAAATTATTTTTAAAAATTGAGAAAAAAAAACTACTGAAAGAATTTAAAAGATATTTACTTTGTTTCAGTGAAAAAAAAAAGTGACACCTTCCAAGAATATAAATTTGTTTCAATTTTTAAAAATTTGACTATTGGAAATGAGAAACTGAAGGATCACACATACTGTAGTTTTATGACATGAAACAGAAAAACAGAAGTGATGACCAACTATGTGTATTTGCAAGTTAATAGTGAGAAATAAATACCTAGAGAGCAATTCTTTGTGTTACATCCTGTTCCCTTAAGTATCAAAGTACTTGCCACATGCTGGATGAGAAGGACTATTAAATGTACTGAGGACCGAATAAAAGAGAAACACTATCACATTTAAAACAAGTTTGTATTTTTAAAGAAATCTCTTTCAAATAAAACTCCAAATATTGAGAATTATAAAATCAAAGAATGATAGCTTCTCTAAATACTTATTTTCTGAGTAAAGACATAACATCAGACTCTCGTATCTCAGGAGAGAGATCTGAGGCTCCCCCAACAACTGTGGACCCCCCTCCCCGGGTATCTACAATGGGAGGAAGATTTCTTTAACTCATCAGTGTCAAATAATAGTACAGTCAGAAATATAAAGCATCGTTTTCAACTTTATAGAACAGAATATTTCAGAAACGAAGAAAATGTACATTTTCATTTCATTGCCAACACCAGTCTTCCTATCATGACCATGTAAAGAACTTGGTTTTAATATATAACTTCTAGGCTACTGCACCAATCTGTTAAATTACTACCCTGCAAGAAACAGATCTCACTGAATTTTGGACTGACAGGTTGTTGAAAACAGGAGGAAAGCAGAGAAACATGCAAGCTACCTCTAGTTTTCTCTGGATGTGTGTAACACTTGATTTGGAGACTGAGACTTATTGAATTCTTTCAGGCTTTGTGTTATAACTAATCATATATCCTATAGAACATTTTTTTCTTCCCCAAGAACTGAATCAGGGTGACACTAATCTGAAAAAAAGAAAGAGGTATCAAATTTTTCACAATGATCTTTGCCAGGAGAAGGAGTAAGGGAAGAATATAAGAGGACCATATATGCAAAACTCGGGCACAGTTTCTGCAACTGAAGAGATAATTTTGACAGCCAAGTGGCTATTTCCAGTATAACACAGCTCTGCAGAAAAGGCCTTGTGTATTGTTCATGGTGTGAGGCTGAACAAAAAGCTGCAGGAGAGACAAAGCTAGAAAGGGGGGCAGTGAGTTCTGGTTCTGTACAATTACACTTTAAGTATCCTTATTATAGCAAAATAATTTTTACTATAAATATTTCAAGCTGAGTCAGATTTTTCCAGTACATGATCTCCTACCTTGAAATAAATTAGGGATTTTTGAGAGTTACATTAACATTTTCAAACCACTGGCAGAAAAATGTATTACTGGTACCCTGAGAAATGGAACAATGAACAATTTCTAAAAATGCCTAATTCAGCAAAGGTATAGGCAATGTCAACAGCAATGAATCAATTCAATAATCAGGTAAAATGAAAAAAAGTATCCATTACATTTACTTTTAAATGAAAAACTAAAATGAGTCACATGGCACTATATAACCAAATGTATTAGCAAGATTATCAAATTTTTTGTTTTCAAAGACTTTGGCAAATATTATGAAAATATGGCTTTATCCATGTCACGTGCAAATACAAAATATAAATATACACGTGTAAGTAGTAAAGTGAAAATCACTCAGGTTATATAGAAATATGAAAATATGGTGACTTCAAATTAATTAATGAAGGAATAAAAAGCAAGGTACCTTTTGTGGAATACCACTCTTATAAGCACTATTATATGCAAGGCACTTATGTATCCTCTTTGAATGTATGATAGTAAAATCATAGGCAACAAGTATTGATTAATTACAAGTACACTACCTCACTTAATCTTTAAAAAATCCCAAGACACAAAGACATCAACTGCCTCAATAGAGGTCAGGAATCTAGTTACTGGAAAACAACAGACATAAACCTAAGTCATCTGAAGTCAGACTCTGTACTCTAAACTTTCATTCTATCCCATGAGATAGCTCTAAAAATAGAAGAGTAGATATATAAACGATTTCAAATAAATTTAACTCGAGTCCCCTTACTAACTTGAAAAGATGGCTTATCACTCAAATATTGCACTTTTCGTGTTTTCCTGGGTCTTAAATGGAAAATGTATAAATTTTAAAACAGAATTTATTTTTAAAGAATTTAACTTTTTTAATAGTTAAGGATAGTCAGTAAAACTTGTGATGGTTTGAGTGTCTTCTCTAAATATCCAAATGTTGGTTGGAAGCTTGGTCTCAGGGTGGTAATGCAGAGAGGGTGTGGTACGGTTAGTGGCAGATCACTGGGGATGCTTCCCTGAGAAGGGATTGTGGTCATCCTGGTGGGACACCCCTACCCAGCAGCCAATGCTCATGCTATGCTGTTAAACTTTCAGAACCATAAATTTCAACACCTCTTTTCTTACATAATTCCCAGCCTTAGGTATCTCATTACAGTAATAGAAAACAGACTAATATAAGGCCTCATTCTCAGATAATTCATGTGTCTATTTCTATTAATGTCCTAAAGTCCAAATTCCAAACTGAGGAAACTTTCAATTTTTTTTTTAATTGTTTAATGAGAGCACAGTGTCTTTATGACACGTGGGTCAGTCTCACCCTGGAACCATCGTGCCACAGAGACCCTGAGGCTGCACTGTGAAGGGATGATGTGAGAAAAGAATCTTAGAAAGGAGCAAATCCTTTCTGTTCTCCACAATTCAGAATTCTCAGATGATGGGAAATTTTACATCAAATGCAATCCAGATTACCTTTTGTTTTCTCCTCTCCATTTTTTCACCTCTCTATTCACAAGTGGTGTCATGAAAAAAAAAAAAATGTGTTGGGGGGTGGATTTCAGGCCTAGCTCCTAAAGTGTCCTACAGTAGGGGGAGATTTGCAAAGAAATCAAAAATCCAAGTTTTATTATTTATTTCACCACCAACTAGCTTTGATACCTACAGTTTTCTTCCTTTTAAAAATGACAGTAATTACACCTGTTCAGAGATTTCGTGAAAATCAAATGAAAATAGTTTTCTGAATTATGCTTTTTTGGATGAAGAGGATAATTTAATAACAACTACTTTTCAAAATAATAAAAGCATGAAATCTTTTTAAAACAATGTATTTTTATTTCCTCAGTCTTATTACCAAACTAAGAAAGTTGTGAACAAAAGTGGTAGTTAAAGGAGAGACCACGGTTTGATCCAAACACAGGGAAGGCCAGTGATGAAACCAGAAAATGAGTGTTAGTGAGGCACAGGCCCCACGGGGCTGCAATCCTGCTTCACCTGCTTGTAGGTATTTTATGCTAACATTTTTCAAATAGATAGAAATGCCACTTCTTCAATTTTGTAAGTGTCTGAATTTTTGACAGATCAAATATGTACATTTTAATTATTCATTTAAAAGATAAATTTGAGTGATTTGAGATTAAGTACTCTCTTACTCTCTTGTTACTTATTACAATGAATAAATGAGTCTACTAAAAACTTTTCTTCAGAAAAAGTGTTCAAATCAGCTATTTTATTTCTATATGTATTTAAAAGAATAAAATTCTCAGATCCACAAACAATGAATTAACATTTAGAGAATATTAACAAAAATAACCTAGAACTTACTTCCCATCAGGGACTTGCCAGATTTCTCAGCAAATTTCTCTCCTTAAAATAGTTTCATGTCAATAAATCAACAGGGAAATATCAGAACTAAATCAAACTCTTGAACCAATGGACCGAGTAGTTGTATAAAGAATATTCCACCCCACAACATCAGAATACGCATTCTTCTCAGCTGCACATGAGACTTTCTCCAAAATGGACCACATACTAGCTCATAGAACCTGCTTAAGAAAATGCAAAGGAATTGAAATTATCCCATGCATACTATCAGACCATTGAAACTGGAAATAAACAGCAAAAAGAACTATAAAAATTCCATAAACACATGGAAATTAAATAGCACATTCCTGAACAATCAGTGGGTCAGAGAAGAAATTAAAGAAGAAATTAGACAGTTTCTATAACTGAACGATAATGCCAATACAACCTACCAAAATTTGTGGGACACAATGAAAGCATTTCTACAAGGGAAATTTATAGCATTGAACGCCCATATCAGAAAAACAGAACAAGCTCAAATAAACAACCTAATGTTGAACCTCAAGCTTCTAGAAAAGGAAGAGCAACTGAAACCCAAAGCCCATATAAGGGAGAATATTATAAAGATCAGAGCTGGAATTAATGTAATTGAAACTAAGAAAACAATACAAGCAATCAATGAATCAAAGAGTTGGTTCTTTGAAAAATTAAATAAAATTGACAAACCCTTAGCAAACCTTATAAGAAAAAGGAAAGAAAAGACTCAATTCATACAATTAGGAATGAAAAAGGTGAAATCACAACAGATCCTGCAGAAATCCAGAAGATCATCAATACCTACTTTGAGAACCTGTATTCTAATAAGATCGAAAATACAGAAGAAATAGACAGATTCCTAGATACATATGAATTACCAAAACTGGATCAAGAAGATATAAAAACTCTAAATAACCCAATATCAGCCACTGAAATTGAAGAAGCAATTAAAAACCTACCAACAAAGAAAAGCCCAGGTCCGGATGGATTCACTGCTGAATTCTACAAGAAATTTAAAGATGATTTAATGCCACTAATTCTCAAACCCTTTAATGAAATTGAAACAGAAGCAACACTCCCAAATTCATTCCTGGAAGCAAGCATTGACCTCATACCAAAGCCAGAGAAGGATCCAATGAAAAAAGAGAACTACAGGCCAATCTCATTAATGAACATAGATGCAAAAATCCTCAATAATATACTGGCAAACAGGATGCAACAAATTATCCAGAAGATTATACACTGTGACCAAGTAGGATTCATTCCAAGGATGCAGGGATGGTTCAACATATACAAATCAATAAATGTGATACACGATATTAACAGAGCCAAGGACAAAAACCATATGATCATCTCAATAGATGCAGAAAAGGCATTTGACAAGGTCCCACACCTATTCGTGATAAAAAGCCCTGCAGAAAATTGGAATGGACGGTCTTTATCTCAATCTGATAAAAGCCATTCATGACAAACCAACACCGAACATCATACTAAGTGGTCAAAAACTAAAAATTTTCACTCCAAAATCTGGAACAAGACAAGGATGTCTGCTCTCACCACTCTTATTCAATATAGTTCTGGAAACATTAGCCAGAGTAATTAGACAAGAGAAAGAAATAAAAGGAATAAGGATAGGAAAAGAAGAAGTTAAATTATCATTTTTTGCAGATGACATGATACTTTATATAGAAGGCCCCAAAAACTCCACAAAAAAAAATTCTACATTTAATAACCAATTTCAGCAGTATAGCTGGATACAAAGTCAACACTCAGAAATCAATAGCATTCCTGTACACAAATAACAGACTCACTGAGACAGAAATTAGGGAAACAACACCTCTCACAATAGCATCCAAAAAAGTGAAGTACCTAGGAATCAATCTAACAAAGGAAGAAAAATATCTATACAACGAAAACTACAGTACTTTGAAAAAGGAGATTGAAGAAATTATCAGAGAATGGACAGATATCCCTTGCTCCTGGGTAGGAAGAACCAATATAGTGAAAATGACCATACTCCCAAAACTGCTATACAGATTTGATGCAACCCCAATTAGAATACCAATACCATATCTCACAGAATTAGAGAAGACAATCCTAAAATTTATTTGGAACCAAAAGAAACCTCGAATAGCAAAAGCAATTCTGGGCAACAAAAACAAAGCAGGGGCCATCACAATCCCTGACCTAAAACTATATTACAAAGCTACTGTAATAAAAACAGCATGGTACTGGCACAAAAACAGACCCCAGGACCAATGGAACAGATTAGAAGATGAAAAAACAGATCCAAACACTCTCAGTAACCTTATCTTTGACAAAGGGGCCAAACAATCTCACTGGAAGAAAGACCATTTTAATAAATGGTGCTAGTAAAACTGGCTCTCCACATGCCAAAGGTTAAAACTAGACCTGTATCTTTCCCCATGCACTCAGCTAAAATCAAAGTGGATCAAAGACCTAAATATTAAAACAGAAACAGTAAATATATTGGAAGATGGAATAGGTAGAACTATTGAAGATATAGATGTAGGCAAGGACTTTATGAACAAATCCCCAGTTTCCCAGGAAATATCACAAAGAATCAACACCTGGGACCTGAACTTATTAAAAAGCTTTTGCACAGCAAAAGAAACTACCAACAGAGCGAAGAAACAATCCACAGAATGGGAAAAAAATTTTGCCAGTTATTCCTCTGACAAGAGACTAATATCTCAAATATGTAAAGAACTCAAAAAAAATCAGACCCCCCAAATTTAAAGACACAATCCAAAAGTGGGCAACTGAAATGAATAGACACTTCTGAAATGAAGAAGTAGAAATAGCAGATAGACATATGAAAAAATGTTCAACATCACTGGTCATTTGAGAGATGCAAATTGAAACCACCCTGAGATTCCACCTCCCTCCAGAAAGAATGGCTATCATCAACAAATCAGCCAATAACAAATGTTAGAGGGGCTGTGGAGAAAAAGGAACCCTTCTCCACTGTTGGTGGGAATGTAGACTGGTGCAGCCGCTATGGAAATCTGTCTGGAGATTCCTCAGGGAACTAGGACTAGAGATTCCGTTTGACCCAGCTATTCCACTTCTTGGTATCTTCCCAAAAGAATTAAAAGCGTCATACCGCAGCGATATATGCACACCCATGTTTATAGCGGCACGGTTTGTAATAGCTAAATCTTGGAAACAGCTCAAATGCCCATCAACAGTGGAATGGATAAAGAAAATGTGGTTTATTTATACAATGGAGGATTACTCTGCCATAAAGAATGGTAAGCTTGAGATATTCCTAGGTAAATGGATGCATTTTGAGACCATACTCTTAAGTGAAATAAATTGGACACACACGTTAAAGTACCGTATTGTTTCTCTGGTGTGAGAAACTGAAAGTGTAAATAAAGTCTAAAATGTATTATATTGGAAAAGGGAAGAAAATGTCCAAATGGTAAAGGGAACAAGGGAGGGAGAAAGAAACAGAGGGACAAGAGATACAAGAAATGTAAGAAAAAAATGGAAACAAAGCTTTGGTAAATAGGGAAGGAGGAGAGGGTGGGGGGGAATGGGAAAAAAAAGAAGCAACAAGATATGTCATGTACAGGTACAAATCCCCTATGATGAATGTTATCACTATGTACATCTAAAATGTACCATTAAAATAAAATTTTAAAAACATGGTTTCATGTCACTAAAACAAATGCTTAAAAACATAAAAAAAGAAAATAGTAAAATTGGCTCATAACATAGACTTACATATCGACCATAGTAAATATTCTTCTAAGAATTGTGAATGAGAAAAACTATTAAATTTTATGCTTTAAGGAAGATTTATGTGAAAATTCATGTTATTCTTATCAACTAGTAGTCATTTGGGTTCTGTTTTATCAGACAGGAAAGACATAGCGCCTGTGACAGACTTTGAAAAGGAGTAAAATGAGGAAAATATATGGTAGTTAAACAAAACACAACAGATTTGGAGCTGTGCTTCCATATTTCATTTTCAAAAAGAGAAGACTGAACAACCTTTTAAGTTTCTTTCCCCTAGGATCTCCAAAATAGAGCTCTGTGTTGAAATCAGCAGGTCATGCCCAAGAAGATGGTTTAACTGCTAATTAACACTCAATGATATACTGAGAATTACATGCTAATTAATTCTCTGTAGGGCTAAATGTCCTTTCTTCTATTTCAATTTCAATGAACATATTAAAATGAAGACTGAGGTAACATGTTTGTCACATGAATTAGTAATCAATAAAAAGTTCGTGTCAAAAGTTAGACACAAAATTAGAAATTTTTAAGAGATGATTGAAGTACCTAAAATTACTTACAGCAGGATATACGCAGACGTACATAGAAATGTCATCGTTAAATAATTTTAAAAGCATTATCATATAAAAAAAGAGGAGTAGTTCAAATTCCATAGGACACCTTCTGCTAAGCTCTTAATTTCAATGGAGTTGGACAAGTCTACAGTGAAGGGCATGGTGTCAGTGTGACCCAGAGCCACCTTGCTGAGTGCTTTTATAAAATTCCCCTAGAGCACATCTTAGCGCAGGGTCAGGAGAACTCTCCAGGTTGTAGAGAGTGATGAAGCAGAACGGCTGTGTTGTGGGAAGAACATGATTTCCCTGGGGTGAGGTATGCCTACGGACAAGTAGGGCTTTGGGAGGTAGCCAGAGGTTGAGCAGTTTCACTACATATTCGTTCCAGAAGCTCAGTATTTTTAATTGTGGTCACTGTGTCTGGCTGGTTTGCTAATACCTTCATGGCGGCTTCCTCAGTATTCTTCTGAGGGCACTGAGGTTCCTTTGTTTAAGTATCTCTCCACCACAAATAAAAACTATCAAACGGATTTTAAAACCTCTGTGGTCAATCCTTCTGTAAAAGCCGCACCATCAGTCTGTCTTTAGATGCGATTTGTCTGCTTATTTATTTATTGCTTTCATGTATTATTCTATTTGGTCTCCAACATTTAAAATTACCTAAATATTTTACAGTCATTAAAGCTAGCTGATGTGCTTTTAAAAAGAAAAACAACAACAACAACAAAAAAAAAAAATCACCATAAAAGAGTTTCTAGCAAAAGGCTCTCTTCTGGTGATGTCAGGGTGAAATGTGACTGACTATAACAATTATAATTTTTCATTTGCAAAATCATTCATCTCTTGAGTAAACATTAGCTGTGCATACATTTTTTTAATAAGGAGAAATATGCATAGCAACTCAGAAAGGATAATGTGTGCCAACGATGCATATTATACATGGGAATGTTGTTTTGTTTTATATTGACAAGTGTTTTATTAACTAACAATGTCACCTAGAAAGGCCAAATGAAAGTTCCAGTGAAAGCGTATTGTGTTTCAACTCACACAATTGTACATATTCTAAGTTTAAAATGAATCTTCATTGCTGCTGAAAGCATCAAAACGGACAGCAAAAAATTAAAAAAAAATAAAAATTAGAGTACTTGGAGGGTTGAAAAAGCAGGGTTTGAAGACAAATACTGGAATTTAATTGCATTGTGATTCTGAATAATTTCTCAAATTTTATCCTTTAATTCCTACATAATGTAACACTTGCAGCATCGTGGTTTTGTGAGTACTAAGTGATAAGTCATAAACAAGTTGTCTAGCTTTACAGTCTGGAATATAGAAGACAACTCACATGAGAAAATGATGTCTGTCAATAGTCCCTCATCTTTAACTGCAATTTAGGAATCTGAAAACAAATAGCATTAACATGCAAAGCTGGTATCTTTAAAACCATCACAAATCCTGGTAGCCATGAATATTCATCAGTACCTAATATAATTTATTATGGCTAAGAAATCTGAATTTGGTTCTGTTGTTTTATTACCTACTCCCATCTCTTTGTATCTTTGGTTATCTATTTTCTCCAGGAGCAGAAAACTGAGGGCTTTGAGCCAGACACTTGGTTATAAATCTGGTGATTAACAATGATATCAGGATAACCTGATGGAAATTTTCTGGTCTGTTTGTGACTGAGTTTCCTTATCTGTAAATTGATGATAAAATTTGTACTGAATTCATAGGGATTTTAAAATTATTGAATTAGTTGTAAATAATAAACTTTTAGTGCCTGGCATGAAGCCAGACATTTATTATTGTTATCTATAAAATAATAAGATACATATCAAGCATATCAAGCATTTCCTCAGATTCTAGTAACCACATCATTTGGATTACATCCTCAACTCTTGTCCACTCACACAAACTTTTCTGAGGCTATCAACCATCCGTCACATTATTTTCTCTCCCCATCATTGTCTCCCTAAGCCTGAGAATGGTTATTAGAGACAATTTGCCCCTTCACTCCTTTTTTAACACACACAGGTTGTAGACCTAAATATGAACATTTTACGTCTAAAAACTGATTCAGGAAGCAGATTCTTAGAACATCAGTTCTATTACCATCAAATTTAAACTGCAGTGGTTACATTTAACTGTCAATTTGATTGGATTAAGAGGTTCCTTTCAAGGTGACTCAAAGTGTGTCTAGGAGGAAGGTCCCGCTGGGCATGGGTCCCCCGGGGACATGCCTCTGGAATGTATAAGTCTTGCAACTTCTCTTTCCTTGTGCTCCATTTCTGGCCTCCAGGAAGCAACCAGCTTTGCTCCATTGTGTCTTCCGCCATGTTTCTGCCTTAGAATCAGCCGGTCATGAACGGAAACCCCTGAAACTGTGAGCTGAAGTCTCTTTCCTTAAGTAGTAGTTTTTGGGTATTTTTTCCTAGCAATGGAAACTTTCACTAATGCATAAATACATCCTTACTAATAAAATAAAACATATTCTCCATGGTTCTAAATTACCACTGAATCAAGAGAAAGAGTACGAGGGGTGTCTTATACCCTGACGTATCTAAAAGTTCTTTATATTTTTCATATTCCTAAATTTTTCATCTTTACTTTGCCCTAAAATGTCTTTATCTTGACTAGTTTTCCTTCTTGATCTTGGCAAATTCCCTTGTTCTTCGATTGCAACATGTGTGAATATGAGCCAGAGAGGTGATGTTTGGGCAACTTCTTAGTAATACAGAGTTGACTGTGGTTACTGTGAATTTCACAAATACATTTTCTTTTCAGAGACCAATCAGGTCATGTAATTTCATACTTAAAAATCAGCAATATTAGGGGCTGGGGATTTAGCTCAGTGGTAGAGCGCCTGCCTAGCAAGCGCAAGGCCCTGAGTTCGATCCCCAGCGCCCAGAAGAAGAAAAAAAAAAAGAAAGAAAGAAAAAAATCAGCAATATTTGACGTTAAGATTCTCAGTCCTTTTGTCACTTCTCCCCATTCACTTCATGCAGTCTGGTAAGATGTGTCATTTTATTTCCTTGCAATTTATTCACGTTGGTGACCCATTTCTCATCATTTCCCCAAATACATTTTGATATATGTCAGGTTATATTGCTCTTTATCCCCTGACCAAAGGTCCCAATTCTTATCCCTATGAAAGCTTTCTTAACTAGTTCACAGAAAGAATAGTGAAGGATCCAAACATTTCCATCATAAACTACACAGTCATGTGCACACATCTTACCTGTGTAGATCATACATATGAGCATTAAGACATATAAAAATTTTTAAAAGACGCATGATTTTGAATGTTTATTTCTATTCTCTCCTGAAAATTCCACTGACCTAAAACATTCATTCGCAAGGAGAAACAAAGAGGAAAGAAAAACAGCAGATAAAGTATTTCAAGAAATTTTTATAGATTAGAAGGCAGAGTAATTGAAAGCGTATTGTCATAGAGGAGGGAGCTACAGTGTAATTGCCTATAGAGAAAGACTTCTGCATGAAATGAACAAGTTTTCTCCTAGAACTCCAGTGACACAGAGTAGTATGAGCCTCCAAAAAGAGAAATGTTTCAATGCATGGATGGATAGTCAGGTGACTAATAACTACTCCTCCTCCCTCCCCCCAAATACAATATGAAATGTCTGTTAATTCCTGGAGAAAATAATACTAACAGATGTTTACCTCTGTGACATTAGGCTCAGTAGAAAGTCTGGGTGCAGGACTCAAAGAAGAAGATGCCACAATGTCTACTATTGAATAGCGGAACCTGCAGACCCTTTCGGTGTCATCATCTGTCCAACCAGAGCACCTGAATTAGATTTCTAACCCCAGAGAGGATATCACAGAATTCTCTGAAAAACAACTGAATATTGTAGACAATTTTATGTAGACGTTCTTAGTGAGAAAGTCTATTCATGCTTTGATCATTGTAGAAGAAAAGTCGAGTCTTGCTCATTTGAGGAAAGAACACAGATTGAAAAACAGAGACCAGAGCATACAAATGGAGGAAAGACTCTTTGAAGAAATACAAACCAGGCGGGGAGCAGGAGACATAAGGGTATAATTTGTCTCCTCAAAAAGAATTAGAAAATTTCCCAATCACCCAATATACTCTAAATTTTACAGGAATAGTCAAGAAATGGGAATTAGCCCTCAAAAGTTAAAACCTGGATCACTGACCTAATACATCTATTCCCAAGTAGTAGAGTAGGACTTCTAACTCTAATCCTGATAGCAATTGAAGATTGCCAACATGATGGCAACAGAAGACTCACAGAATTTCCTGAAAAGCAGGATAAAATCATTTTTAAGAAATTTAGTAGAAGAAAAAATAAAATACTTTAAAATTAGATTTTTAATCAAAAGTATCTAAAATTTAAGTAATAGATGAAATAGAAAAGAATGATCAGTTAAAAAAAATAGCCCTTAACTAAAGAAGTCTACAAATGAAAGCTAAACAAGCACTCACTTCAGACTGCCTGGGAAAGAGAGGCAGGTAGCATTGTGATTATACATCCAGACTGCTGCATTCAATGTCCATCTTCACAATTTATCAATACCCTGCTCAGAACTTTGGGCAAATCATTTAATGTCTTCCCTGCTCAGTTTTCTATCTGTAAATGGGAGTGAAAGTTGTAATATCTGTTATCTTGGTTACTTTCTCACTGATGGGGCAAAATACCCCAAACCTACAATTTAAAGTAAGAAAAGTTCCTTGTGATTCGGTTTATAGAGGTTTTAGTCCATAATCCACGGGTTGCAAGGCAGGAAGCATGGCAGAGGAGAAACTGTTTGTGGCATGGCAGGAAGGAAGCCGAGAGGGATTAAGGAATGAGGAGAGCTGTATACACCTCCGGGCCACACCCACAGTGACTCCTTCCTACCAAGCTTCACCTCCAAACAGTGGGCTAATTCCGTGATGAGTACCGCACACCTCTGATCCAGTCACCTCCCAAAAGCCCCACCTAGGAGCCCACGAGGCTTTGGGGGACATTTTCAATATAAACCATAACTTCTCTCTTCTAAGGTGATGTTGAGGATTCAATTATCAAAATTCAAACAAAATTATTAAAGTTCTATCTTAATGAGAATTGATAAACATCATAATTTTCAGAAAAGCTTTGACCACATTGAGGAGAGTTCATATATAAAATATCAGATACTGGCATGACAGATTTTATAAATAATTCAAGATATTAACAAAGAAAAATAAACCAATCTGTGAATAAGTTTGAGAAGAATTTTTTTTTT
>PVJO010029010.1:0-17375 GCA_004026905.1 Hystrix cristata | reverse complement strand
ACTGCCATAAAAAGGATAAACTAGAGTCATTCATATATAAATGGATGTTTCTTGAGAACATACTCTTAAGTGAAATAAATCAGACACTCATGAGCACACATCGAATTGTTTCTCTGATATGAGAAACCATAACTGTAAATAAGGACAAAGAGGTGTAATAGATATTATATAAAAGGAGGATGGTGCGCAGAGGAGAGGAGTACTAGAAAGAAAGAAGGGGAAAAGCAGAAAGACAACAGAGGAAAGAGAGGGGAAAGGGAAAATATGGAAAATGATGACTGAACCTGCTGTAAATAGGGAGGGAGGGAGCTGAGGGGAGGGGCGGGGGAGAGGGGGGAGAACCAAGATGCATCATGTATAGGTACAGAATAAATGTAATGAATGTGACCATTGTATGTAGAATGTACCAATACATGTTCTTGGTTTAAAATAAAAAAAAAAATAAAAGGCCTCACACATACTCTGTATCCCTCTTGAACTACATATTTGCATCAGACCTTTCAGATTTCTTTAAATATATCATTTTATTTCCTTTGTAGAAAACTTGAAAAACACAGCATATTTATCATCCCAAATAATTCTTCTGACTTTTGTCGCTGGCTGTAATGGTTTGGATCTCAAAAGTTCATGTGTTGAGAACTTGGTTTTTAGCTGATGGTGCTACTGGATGGTGGCAGAAACTCTAAGAGCTAAAGCTTAGTTGGAGGAAGGACATGGGGGCACAGCATGGAAGGGTGTATACTGTGTGCAGTTTCTTCCTCTCTCTCTGCTTCACGGTCTTTAGGAGGGTAGTAGCTTTTCTCTGCTGTCCACCATGATGATGTTTCTGCCTTGTCAGAGCCCAGAGCAATGGAACCAGCTTGCTGTGGATTGATACCTCTGAAACTGTTAGGTAAAATCCATCCCTCTCAGGTTTGGTCACAGCTCTGTAAAGCCGACTACAGGCTTGCTTTCCACGCGTCCTTGGAAGCAGCGATTCAGACTTCTCTGCTGTCTTCAGGGAGGAGCCGGTGGACTCTGTCTCCACTCAGCTCAGGTCTTCAGGGCGAATAGCAGCTTATTCCACACGCCAATTGAAGAAAATTAAACAAGCACTTATTTTTCTCTCTGCTTTAATGCATTTTAAGCCAATTATTCTGAGGGCTGCTAAATTTTTTTGAAAAAATCAAGAATTCAGCAATTAAGTGGTTTCCCAACAACAGAAGATTCACTAGTCAGAATTTATCACCACTTCTGTCTTTTAGTGTTTCAAGAAAAATCTTTCCATTTGTGTTGTTATCTCAAATGTGTTTTAAAATGGGCCTTAAGTATACTCTTTGTAAGTAGATGACAAAATTATTTTAAAACCACTTGAATAATAGGCAAAAAATAACACGCCTCTTAGAGAACAAAAGGGCCATAATAATGTGAGGGAGAATGTGTAAGAATGGATGTAATGGTTAGAATTAAAATGACATCTGACAATTACTTTCAATTTGAACTGAGGTGAAGAAAATCAGAATTACAATACTCTTGTGATTAAACTTTGATGAGATGAAAATGTCATCATTGTTTGATGAGAATTTTTTATTAGAGTTCAAAGAATATGAATGATTTAACCACAGCGTACCAGCACGACAGGGCTGAATAATCTATACTGCCATTCCTCAACTCTTCCCCATTGCGGGTCACTGGAGAAATCTCAGCCACTCTTGTCTCGGTCCTCAGTCCAACTCTTTCCATAACATCAGCTTTTGGAACAATGAGATAAAACTCAAGTCCTTTGTGATAAGTTTTGACATTGAAATCTTGGAGCAGCTTAATATGCCAAAGTATTTCCAGGAGCCAGGAGCTGAGATTTAGGCTCACAACTTTTTTTTTTTTTAAGAGAAATTTTAGAGACCTGCTCTCTTGAGAAAACTGGGAAGTATTCCGCCTCTCTTCCTGCTTCTCTTCTACATTCCTCGTTGAAAATCAAGATTCAGCGAGTCCTTTCACTCTCCAGGAAGGATCTATTTCCCTTTTGCCTGACATTTTGACAGCTGAGTTGAGATAAGGGCTCAGGTTTGTCAAAGACGACGCAGAGTCCAATTCTCTCGGGGGCCTCTCATTGCGCTGCAGGAGGACAAAGGCCTGCGGACTCAGCACAGGGACCTTCCTGACTGCAGGGACTGCTGCTGTTTCCTTGCTTCCTGTGTGGAAGGGCAGGCAGGAGAGCTGGGCGGTCTCCTCTAGGGTCCTCCTTTTCCCCCTTTCTTTCTCCTCTGGGAGCCCAACATTTAAACAAATAAATTTCTGGTAATATGCTTTAAAAGATTTCTTATTTTTTAAATTTATGTATTTTTTGTCTTCTGCTAGTCTGGACACAGAATATTTGAGGACTTAAGCTACATTTCTGTATTTTGGAAACGAGATGGAAGAAGGTATATTCAGACTTATTTTGTACACACAAATCTTTCCCCTCTTGTTGAAGGCAAAAATATTAGCAGTGGTCATTATATCTAATTATTTCCCAAAGCTGTTGCCAGTGTGACAATAATATGATTTAGTCCATTCAAAAATATTTTTTTCTTCTTTTTTTTAAAAAGCAGCTATTTCACCCTATAGGCTTGTGTAGGGTAAGTGATCATAGGATAGTTCAGATTATCGCTAAGTCCTACTTACTGACTCACTTATTAATATTTTATTGAATATATCTGATGAAGATATTTAATTTATTAAAATTTTCTATTAATCTCTAACAAAACAGGCACTCATGTATATGTGGATTGAGTGACTAATAGGTAAACAAGGATTAAAATATATGCTGACAATTAAAATTGGGATGAGGGTTTAAGCCTTAATGAAGGGCAAAAAGAAACTGTCAGACTAGATGAAGAATTGGTTTGGATTAAAACAATGGACAGTACAGGTTTCTGTCCGGTTCACTGCAGAAAGTTTCCTTGGCCATTCAGAGTCCCTTTTAAAAACACTTTGTAAGCTTAGCTGATTTATCTTTGTGGCATTTGCCCTTGAGTGTTTAAATCCTCCTTCAGAGGTGGTCAGAACGATAAGGAGAGATTAGGTCGGGAACAACAGAGAAGTTGCAGTATATTGCAGTCTCGAGTGGATATGAAAAATCAAAGGCTTGGAAAAGGCAGATATTGAAAGTTGTAACTAGTGGAACTTTAAGCCCTGCAGCCAAGAGGCCATAGAGGGCAATGGCTAAGAGCAGGGAGCTGTGGACAGACTGCCCAGGTGCAAATCCCACCTCTATCCACAGCAGCACTGTGACTAAATACGGTACTCACTTCTCCTACACTTTGGTTTCCTCGCCTGTAAAACAGGGATAAGTGCAGGACCTACTCCATAAGGTTTTGCTGAGGAGGTAGCAAACTGTACAGAGCTCATAATCAGCGCAGAGGAAGTGCTTAGCAGTGAAAGCTATTGTTGTTACTGTTGCTCAGTGTAGAAGACTTTAATGGTAACTTTGTAATTAATCCTCAACCTTAGTAATTAATCCTCAACCTTTTCTGGATGGAATGCATAATTAATAGTGGTCTTGATAATATTTTCATAAGAAAAATTAAACCACGAATTTCTAAAATTATCTGAAGTACCAAGTAAATCCACTGTAGCAGTCAATCCTATTCTCTTTTTTGAGACCTTATTTCAGGTCCGTAATATTGACTCCAGGTCTGTAGTACTTAATTTATTGCCCTGAGGGGCATTGGGATTAACTGGGATATGGGTTCCAGTTTTTGCTATACTACTAGATGTGGTATTTTGACAAATTTACTTAGTCTTCTTAATCACTGTGATTTATTTTTTGGTGGTACTGGGGATCAAGCCCAGGGTCTGGCACACGATGGGCGAGAATGCTACCACTAAGCAACATCGCCAGCTTCTACTTATTCCTCTGGATAGTTGGTTTCCTCATCTTTGGCGATGTGAACAATAGTAATGCTCACCTCATAATAAACCTTGAAGATTAAATGTTTGAGAGCAATATTTAAATTCCAAAGCTCTCTATAGATGTGCTCATAATCGATGATGATTCTAATTATTCAGTTTTCTTATTCCTTTCTTATCTGTGGCTAATGTATTCATAAATCTATAGCTCTTTTGTGAAAAATGATCCTTGAAAGGGAAGAAGGAATCCAGGCTATGATTTCCTTTTGCTTACAGCTGATCCTAGTACCTGAAGATTGCAGTGTCTCTTTTATCATCCATCCAGGCATCCATTCATCTATCTGCTTGTTTTACGGTTATTGGGTATTGCCTTGTGCTATCACTGTAACGTGCAAAAGGATTATAAATATCGGTGTCATGGTTTCTCAGAGATTTTTGGACATGGAGGTAGAAAAATTCAACTCAGCGTTTTAGGGTCCTAAATGTTTCCTTAAATTCAAACAATGAAGAAGTGGAAAAACTGAAAAACTAGTAAAAATTAATTCACGTGACATATTGTTTTGGATATTTTCCAGTGGGATAATTATCTAAAAGCTGGCTGACATTTATATCTCTAGCTTTCCCTGCTTGTTAAAATACTTTTCTTGCGGAAATACTCACTGAGCCAAATTTCATCTAACATCTGGCCATTGTATATATATAGTAATGAAAACATGTCTTGTTGCTTACACTTTAGGTATAAATTTTAGAAATCCAATTAGTGTTTCATTCTTTGTGTGCACGTGTTTTTTTCTTTAGTGTTTGAGCTAATTTTAGACTCCTACCTGGAACTTTACGAATTCAAATATTTAGCACACAACTCTGCAGCCAAAAGCAACTAGATTGAAGAGTAATGCTTTGTAGCATTTCTTAAGGATTGTAAGATGCTAATTAATTTTTTTCTTTATTCATACAATGAGCACTTATTAAGTAAAATGTCAAGCCTCTTTTCAATGCCTACGGGTGGTGGTAGGGACCGGTAAAGATATAGACTCTATAAGACACAGTCTTAGCCCTTAAGGGGTTTAGAGTCTAGCGGAGGAGACAGATAGCCACACAAATCATTTCACTACAGTGTGACAAATGCTGTGAGACGTATATATTCACCTGGCTCTAAGGCATCATTCACCCCTGATGGGACGAGTTTCACACTACATGTATGACTGTCCTCAATCCTCCACTGAGAGCCTACAACCTCTCAAAATGGAGAAGGCCCTCAAACAAGAATCCAAAGGGGTAAGCCAGTACTAACTGAGCCCACATTATCCATCTGGGTAGACGGAACCTGCCAAATGCCCTGAGGACAGATCGTCTATTTAGCACGCCAGTTGCAGTTGTTTGAGTCTTCACTTTCAGACTCACAATAAGGACAGCTGATGGCCTGTTTTGCATGGATGTGGACATTCTAAAACAAGTCTGGGAACACATAATTTTCACTGTCTATATAAGCCTACCACAGTGTATACTTTGCAGGCTTTCAAAAAATACATTTGATGTCACGGATTCCATCATCATTTCATTTGGCGATGATTGTATTCAAAAACCTAAACCTCTTGTTCATTTTAAAGGAAGCTCGTAAGATCTAATTTGCAAAAACTGCAAATAAATTTTTGAACATAATCAAACACAATGTTTACCTTTAAAACATTTAGAAGTTTATTTGCACAAGCTTAGTTGTGTGAGATGTAACATAATCAGGGAAATCAACCACAGTGCTAATACGTTAATAGATTATTCCAAATATTAGGCATTACAGTTTAAATCTCTTTAACATTAACTCTAATGTTGGAATAATGTTTCAGTTAACAAATAACTGTGAATATAACCATATGTTCAGTTTATTCTCCCTGGTTTATCATGAATTACAATTTTATTATGATTTGGGTCATAAAAAAGACAAATAATTGTGTATATATTTTTGCAAATTGCATGTTTATTTAATTAATTCTGAGGAGAAGCTGGAACTACATTCCAATGGGTTAGACAAGTAGGTGTGTTTTTTAGCCCTTTGATTTTCAACACGCGTGGCCAACACTGCCACTGCTCTTCAGCTTGCACTCATTGCTCATGCCGTGCAGCATTTATTTATGTATTTTCATAGACCACTGAAAGCGGTCTGCGAAAGTGAGTGGCCACAGTTTTTGATCCTTGATTTAAGTGTCTTCCATTGATTTCATAGAATCATAGGTTTCGAAAGTTAGTGTTATTTTGGGATGATCTGTAAAGCATTAAAATACAAATTTTGTTAGCTCACAAAATTTGAGGAAAAGGAAACGATTTTTTTGTTGCAATTTACTGTCCAGGAAGTAACTCTGTTTGCTTAATGATTTTCAAGTGCTGTAACCACTTTAGGGAAGACATATTTATGTCCGGGTATGCAGTATTTTGAAATTCACACATTCCACGGTGCTGACCATCAGGGTTTATATTGGCTTTTATACATGTGTATTTTGATAAGGTTGTCCATTCAGCTCAGACTGGCATCTCCAGTTGTCACAAAGGCAGTTTCTGTGTCACATGCTCACAATCTGGGGATGGAGTTGACGTGCTGCGGTAAACAGCCTGGCTGGGATTAAGTTTAGCATTTGAATTTGCTCCTCTATTTTGGAATTTCTCTGTCATTATCGAGTTTAAACCAGCACATGCGTGGCCTGGATTGTGGCCGAGAAGAACACTCCGTTTGGAGTCAGACCTCTAATATATCAGACAGCTCGTTCGCCGTACATGTTTTCCAAATAGTTCTAACCCTGTACAACAGTCAACACGGAGCGACAGCTCGAGCGGTGCCTGTGACCTGTGGTGTGAAAAGGTTGAAATAACGGAAAACATGAGAACTTAGAAAAGTGGCAAATGGCAGAAACAAAGTGCGGGCATCTGAAATTTGCCACCTGTTTAGGTTCCAGAAAATACTTTCCTCCAGTGTAAAAAGGCAGGACTCCCGAAACAACAATGGAGACATACATTCAAAATCCGGGTCCTAAGTTTTTTTAAATGAAACCCCCCAAACTTAAAAATGGCTCTTTCCCTGGTGTACCTTTTGACAGACTGCGTGCATGTTCAGAGTAGGGGCTACCATCTCGTTTGGGGGTGTCTGTGTGCCCTTCCTGAGGGAAGAGCTGGTTGGCATTGTTCCATGGGTGGGTATAATTCATTTATGTCTTCCCGGGTTTCCTCTCTGATCTCTTCTCTGTGTGTCTGTCAGCCACAGTCTCCTGGGAGCAGCACTGTGCACTCCATTAATAAGAAGGGATTAAAGAAAAAGCCCCAGTCTCCTAATACACTTGGATAATTTGGTACCATCCACAAGGCAATAGACCCCTGCTGCATAGATGTCATTAGAAAGGTACAATTTCATTACTTTTTACTGGCAGAGCCTTGAGTGAAATACAAAATATGTTGTCTCATATGCAGGAGAAAAGAGTGCTAAAGCTTCCATTTGCTTCATGCCTCTGAACACAGTCAAGTGCAAAAATGTATTTTATGGTTTTCATGTTTAGAATGCCTCCCTTTAATAATACTAGAAATCATGCTTTTTATTAAATATCAAACAAAGTAAGAATTAAAAAATTATTTGTAATGAGACTTAGATATTTTTACTAACTAATACACTTGCTTTGAGTCCCTACTGTGTGCCTGGCACTCTGCTGGGCGCTGAAAAACAAACTATAGAAATATCATTCACTTTTTAAAAAACTCTGATCTATTGAATGCTACAACAGGAAATGAGTGTAAAAGCGAGTGTATATGAAGAAAACCATATAACAGAATAAAAATGATTAGAAGCCTGTTATTGTAAGCATATTCAGAAATGTGTTGAACTCTTGCTTTTCAACTCAGTTTATTTTTGACCTGACATGTTGGCTGATGACTGATACTATCTTTCGAACTGAATCACCCCTCGATCTGAAACCTTTAGTGGTATATTACACAAACATTTGAAATAAAGGGCACCGACCGGCACTGCAGATTTGCCCCCTAGTTTCTACAGGTCCTACAAATCAGGAATTGACCTACATCACGTGTGAGGTGGTGCTGTGGTCGTGCTCCTGATATAGGGGCCTGGCTTTAGGCACCTGCTATAAAATACGTGAATACGTCAGTGACACTTGGAGGTGTGACACTGGCGTGATGACTCCAAGAACCTCGCACATCACTCTTCTCCTAGCACCGAAGAGAATCAGGTTTAATAGTGGTCCATTATCTTGCTGCCGCAGACACACAACTGCCATCACCACTAAAAAGTGACACGCAGTCGGAACTGTGCTGGGGAGAAGAAAGCCTTCAGTTATCAGCTATTTACATGCCACTCCTTGCCGCGATGGGGCTTTGCTTTTTCCACTACTGGCTTTTGTCCAGTGAAATTGACATTTGCAGCTCTTTGTCTAAGATAAAGGCTAGACTAGACAGTTAGGGTGACAGAAACTGGGGGTTCCTAGAGAACATTCTACTGATGAGAAAGGCAAAGCAGTGCAGAGAAGACAAATCACCTTAACAAATATACTAGTCAGTAAGGAAAACACTTTAAAAACAGGTTGAGTTATATACAAAATCTCTGCAGATGAAAGGTTTCAAAAGAGTGGATGGTCTCTCCCTTTTATTCCTCATCCATGTCCTCCCTTGTCTGTGACACATTTCAATTTGTTCAAATATCGTTATACTTGCAGGGAAGATCAACATGTGTCAGAAGAAGCAAGAGACCAGCAGAGGTTGGGACCGGACAGAACCGGTTTGTGCCTTCCAGAGTGAGCAGGGCTTCATGGCCAGTAAAAAGTCCCGACTCAAGTAGCTGAGCTCTCGCTGTCAAAAGTAAGTCTCAACTAAGGCTTCAATACAGATAACCAAAGTTACAAACACATGAACTCTCTAGTTTTGCAAATAAATTTAAAAAATAAGCAAAGTGGTTAAGTGGTTAAAAGTTTAGATTGTTAACATTGTGCAATGCATTTGAGGATGTGCACTGAAAACAGATCAGCCATTTGATGCCAGCATACAGATTTCCTTTTTTCTTGTCATTTTCACGTGATGGTAACTTTTTCCCACTCCCTGTGAGATTTCACATCTGCTTCTCCCGAATCTCAATGGTGTCCCTGATGATTTAGATGTTTTAGTGGGTGGAACTAATAAATAAAAGGGTTTCTAAATATTATTTCCAATTGTCTGGGCTTTAGCCCCACATCATCTTGCATATTGAGGAGGAGGAAAGATCATAATGAATCGGAATTGGGATTGAAAATTGGGTGTTTGCAGTAAAAATGGAAGCAATTGATGAAAGATGACTGTTGTTCATATTCTTTTGCAGAGGCAATTTATAAATAAGGGATGCTTATCAAAGGACTTACAATATTTCCTCTCTTGAATGTGTGTGACCCTGTGATGTGGTGCATTTCGCCACTGTTAAACTTGACTTATTGGAACAAATAGTCAAATGACAATATCATGGACAATACCAATTTCCTCACAGAGGAGCGATTAGCTGATACGCATGTCTCTATGTTCTTTAGGATGAGACTTAATCAAATCTTGACACACACTTTAAATCGGTTACTAACAAAAGGCAACTGGATAAACTATGTATAGATTTGCTTTGGGGGTGCTTTAACAAGATCTCTTTTTTAGATTTGAAAGTCACAGTAGGTTTCTTCCTTTCCTCCTTGGTAAAATATTTATTGTTTAGATAGTATTATGATGGGAAGTGACAAATCTGCATGTGGCTACCTTATAACAAATCTGTTTCCCTAATGGGTGGGAGGAAATCTGAGGACAGTTCTAAAGGATCTTGTCTGCTTTCAGTGCTGTCTTCTAGTCATACCGAAGACAGTACCTCTCCGGACGGGTCTTTGCCTTTCTTCTCCTCGCCCCGGTCAATGTCAATCACGTGCACCACTCCAGGCTTCAGAATCAAGTCCTCAGTTTCCACCTGACTCCTGTTGTCTTCCACCTCCATGTAGCTCCCTTTCGTTTGTTGGGCCGCTTTGCTGAAGGCTTCCTTAAATCGACGTTTGAGTTCAACATCTGGACAGAAGATATACTCGTAGAGGCCACCGGCGAGGACGGCTCCTATGATTGGTCCGACCCAGTATATCTGGGGAAAGATGGAAGTGGACAGAGCGCTAAGTAAAGGAAACCGATTTCATCGAACGCCTTATGATGGTAAGATTTAGCTGAGTTAAATGAAGAGCCACTGTGTCATGTGTAACAAAGGGGGTGGACAGGAAGTGAGAGAATATACCAAAGCCACATCAGTGATCCATAAATTATTAAGTAACGTTTAAAGAGAAAATAAGAAAGAATTGTTTTTTCTCTTTTTCTCCTTTCATTGATTACATTTTTTCAATTTTGTGGTAGTCCTTAACATAAAGGTAGCTCCTCTTTGGTGCTACTATAAATTAAGCCAACACTAAGAGTTCTTGAACTAAAAGAGAAGAGAAAAAAATAATTTGTGGAGAGCACCTCTCTTATTGACTCAAATTGCCATCTTCGGTTTTCTGAAAAATCAAAATCTCAGAAGAGTTTATCATTTGGGACTCTTGTTATTTACTACCACGTGATAAATAGAGTCCGACCTCCACGACTTAGCGATTTTGTTGCTGCCTATATTAGTCACTTAACTTCCTGTACCTTAGTTTCCTCATCTGCAAAGGAGAGATTATAATAAAATGCACCTTACTGAAAGCGAAGATGAAATAACACTTGTAAAGCACTTACTAGTTCCTGGCTTATGGTAACAGGCTCCACTCCGTGCTTCTTAGCAAATTTAAAGGTTATGTGACTAAGATGTCTATAAATTATTTCCTTTGTATTGCGTGCTTTTTCTCTTTAAAATTTGATGGTTTGATTCCATCAAACCCATATTTTGTTTTATTTCTCTTGTTGCAAAGAGTTTTCCTCTAAGCAGTGACATAGTGAAAAAAATGTATTGAATTTATGAATGAGGGTTAGTTATCCATAAAGTTTCAACTGATTGAAATTCCATAGGATTTCAAAGATGAGAGTTTTAATCATGTCACATATGTGCCTAGAATAAACTAGATTTTGAGTTTGATTAAATGGCAACATTTAATTTAGAGCACATGTACACTGTAGAGTATTAGGTGCTCATTTAACAGCTTGATTTGGGCAATAGAAACCCTGTTTATGTCTGACTTAGCTGTACTTAGCTCTTTTCTAGTATTATATATAGCTCGGTTAGTTCTAACAGCACCCTTTGAGATAGATGTTACTATTATGTGTATTTCATATAAGAAAACTGACACTCTAAGACAGTAAGAAGCTTACTTAATTTTGCAGGCTTAGCAAGTGGTCAAACTAGCATTTCAGATCTATCTGACTTCAATCTTCTCTTTTGAGCCATTACACTGGTTCTTACTATACTAAACTTCTCTCATTTGAATGTTCTTGTTTAAAACACCCTGTAAAAACAAATCACACTAAACATCCTTACTGAAAAATCTAAAGAAAATTTGAATTTTAAGCTAAAGCTGAACACACACCCTTGATGGGGAAACTGCTAATAGAGAGGCTGAAAGAACCAAGCTTCTTATCTTGCACATGAATGAGAACATAAGAGTTTATCTTCCCTATACTGCTTTGGAGGAGAAACAAGAGTCTGCCTCTAAATGGCTGCTTTCTGCTCTTTTGGAAAGATCTCATCAACTCGGTACCGTTCCATAGACTCTCAATCCCAGAAGGAAAAAGAGAGATGGCTGAGTAATTACGAGCTTTCTCCAATACACTTAAGAAGGAGACAGGTAAGTGTGTGTTCTCAAAAATAAACAAATCTCAGTGCCAAGTTGCTATTCCAAAACAATGTCATGTATATTTTAAAGTAATTTTAAAAATTTATGAAGGTAAGTAATTTCTATTACTAAAATACAGAAAATACATAGAAGTATAAAGAAGACTAAAATAATGTCATTATACTACACAAAAGTCACAACTAATATTTTGATATTTCTAGTATGTCTATCTACAAGCATGCTTTAATTTAAAATTCCACAAACCATTGATATACAATGAACATTTATTTCTAGGAAGATTAGATTAGTTGGGAAATAACAGAGGAAAATCTTTGATCTAATCAATAGGCCCAAGAATTTTCCTACCATTTCAATTTTGTAATTTTTTTCTCATATTTTCAAATTAAAAGTTGTTAGTTACAAAATAGTTTGAATTTAATAAGCTGAACTAAAAGTTGTACTTTTATCACACAAGCTATATGCTGCCCATTAAAAACTTCCATTTCTGTTAATGTGGCAAATCTTTTGAGACGTGTTGAGTGGGCAGGACTTGGTCAATAACCATTATACACACAGTATCAAAACCCAAATGATATATTCTGTTATATTCACAAATTTAAACAATCATAAAATAACATTACAACATATAAGTGATGATAAAAGCCCCACTTGAAGCTGGCTTACACATGTCTCCTGTTTTTATTGGTTATTGTAGGTTAATGTGTGAGTGGCCTACACAACTGCTTCATGACTTCTGCCAAGAATTTAAAATTTTTTTGCTGTAAGAAGCAATGGAAATAAAATTGATGGTGGAAGTTAAAAGTGGCTATCACCACTCTGTGCCACCACATCCATAAGCAGGTCAGGCCTAAGAGTGAAAATGCACCTTTTCTCATAGTCATTTGTTTTTCCAGCCAGAGTTATGGCACTAATAGCATAAACATTCACACCATTTATTTGGCACCATCTGCACTTCACATACTTCCAACTCACATACTATAATTGCGTTGTACTTTTGTAACCAAAAAATAAATATTTTTGCTTCAGGCTTTGGTTTGAATCTTTCTTTCTTTCTTTCTCTCCCTTCCTTTCTCTTTCTTTCTTTCTTTCTTTCTTTCTTTCTTTCTTTCTTTCTTTCTTTCTTTCTTTCTTCTTTACTTTGTTTTTTGTTTGTTTGTTTGTTTTGTTTTTACAAGTTTGCTTTCTGTTATTGCCTGGAAGGCTTTTCTTTCAATTATTTAAGCACCATATCCACTACACCATCCTGACCTTAATTTGTCCCACATAGGCAACCTTCACATATCAAGCATTCTGCTGCAGTCTGTCAGATATGTGCCCAGACTGGTGCTTGAAAACCAATGACAATAAAAACTGTTACTGAAAGCCCAGAACAGACACAAGATGAGAAGTTTTGTGGCAGATCTGTACTAGACCTTCTCTGGTCCTTATGAAAGATGTAATAAAGTAAGAGTCAAGGTTGGGGCAACGCAGCAGAAACTAGAGAGCAAGATAATGAAAAAAGACAGGGCCTTGTGGGTAACTGTCTTCACTATGAGACAAAAGGATTACTGACGTGACGCTTACCCAGTGGTTTTCCCAGTTCCCCATGATAACTGCAGGTCCAAAGGATCTGGCTGGATTCATGCTGGCACCAGTGTAATTGATCTATAGAAAGAAAAAAAACTTCAGGCCCTGCTGAAAGAGAGCCCGTAATGCACACCATTCATTGCCATTTGCCATTATTGGTCAAGTCAGTTAGAGGAACCTCAAGATGTTAGGAGCTATATTAACACATTCATCATACAGGTAGCAAAATGACCACCTAAAATGAGCACACGTGTCTGGACACTAAAGAGCTACAGCCCTGAGACACAGCGCCCTCAGGTCAGCTCTCTGGTGAGGAGAAATGAGATGGGTCAATTATTTAAACGGGCTTGGAAACTTACTGCAAATAAATGGCCAATTGCAACCGAAAATCCAATTGCTAAAGCTATTGAACCGGTGACATCAGTCCGCTTGGAATCACAGCTGGCAAAAATAGTAAACACCAATTGAAATGTGATTATCAACTCCACCAGGAGACCGTGGCCAGCAGTGAGATTGCCATGAACCTGAGGAGAGAAAAGTGCTCCATCTGAATCACGTATCTGTGACAACATCATCGTGGAAGGCAGATATTATCTCTATGGAAAGGAACAGTTAATTTGTGTCTTCTACACCACCTGTAGTTGAAACCTCCAACACTTCTTTCTCCCAAAAAGAAGGAATAAATTTATACTCATTTTGGGCCTTCACAGACAATTACTTTTACAATGACGAAGCAGGACTTTATGCTGAATTTCGTTTTTTTATGAAGGAAACTAAATGTGCCACTGCTTTACTTATAAAACTTTCTTGAGAGACTTACAATTTTATTAGGCAATGATTAAATCCATTAATTAGGTTTAAATTAGTGTGTATCTCAGTTAAAATTCAAGTTGTGGTGTGTGTGTGTGTGTTTGAATCAACTTGGAAACTCAGCTAATGATATTCCTAATCATTAAGAATAAAACTAAGATCAAATATCAGTTTGTTTCTTTAAGTGGGACCCTGTATGCAGATCATTTTAAATTTAGTGAATGTGAAAAAAAAAAAACATTTGTTTCTTCTGTTCATGAGCAAATAATTGTAAAAAAGATGCTTTACAACAAATATGTAACAGTTACTCTGATAGGAGAGAGGAAAAAACCAACATCATTTTGATGCCTCCTGGACTTAGTTATTTTTCAAGGGTCCCAAGAGCAAACAATGATTTCCTATGAATATTTTTAATGTTGCCAGAATCAGTTTTCACTGTATCTAAGAATCATAAAAAAAATTCCCTGGAAATAAATTAGCAACTTTAAGGCTGCCTCTCAAGGCCACCAGGATGTCATTTCAAAGGATCCTAGTCTGGAAAGGAGAGTTTAGGAGACTACCGTGGTGACACCCAAGCCTCCCACCACACTGGGAGGTGTGACCAGGTAGAGGATCCCGGCTCCTATGATGGCCCCCAGGCACTGGGCTGCGATGTAGAAGACAGACTTGGCTATGCTGATCTTCCGGGTGCACACCATGGCCACTGTCACGGCGGGGTTGATGTGACCGCCACTGATGTGGCCAAAGCACTGCACCATGGTGGCAATGCTGAGTCCGAAACAGAGAGAGATGAGAACCATGTCGACCGGTAAGGGCTTTTCGGCTCCACCCCAGTTGATGGTGGATCCCAGGCTGAGCAGGACGAAGATAAGCATGGCCAGAAACTCTGCAGTGACGGCCTTCCAGAAGGCTTGAGTCCAGACACCCTTGAAAGCCACCATGATGTTCTCTCTGGTACACAAGGGTCCACACTTGCTGAAAAGAAAAGTAAATCTGCATCAGAAGCTATCTGCATCAGCTAGCTATCAGCTAGAAGGGTTTCATGAATTTAGGGCAAAGGGGCCAGGCTTCCAGTCTTGCTGGGGCTGTGGGGAGGCGCTGCCAAACAGCACTTGCAAACCAAGAAAGAAGGCTCTGCAAAGCCTTAATTAGTCGCCAAGAGACTGTTATTTCCGTCTCCCTTTATTTAATATACAAGGATCATCCAGTTTCATTGGACAATTATCCCAGCTGTCCCTTGAAAGGAAAGTGTCTCAGTTGTATTTACCTGGTCGTTAATTCCCTTAGAGCAAGTTTTAAGGTTTGTGCTGTTAACGTCCATTCACATTTTGAAAATAAAGCAGGAGAGCAGGCCGGTCTTTTTCGGTTCTGTACTTAGGAACTTCAAAACAGCACATTCTGAAAATGAATTTGTATAGGGCACCCCCGCCCCTAGCAGAGAGTGTGGACCTAGAGGGGGCTGCTAGGAAGCCCGCCTGCACCGTCTTTTCCTTTTTTGGAAAGTGAGCCTAAATTTCTATCCATTCATTTCTCGCATTTGCTCAGGGGTTTTGCGCTGTCTTGGGGGAAGGTAAATTCACGGAGGAGGCTGGAGCTCCGGTGCCTGGATCTGGCGTCGGTGGTGGGAGCCGCAGGGCCTGGCCGGGACAGACACTCCTTCTCTGTCCCCCGCGCCCGCGGGAGGAGCCCGGATCCGCGCACCGTCCAGATCTCCGGGACGGAGAGCTGAGCGCCCCTCGGAGGGCGGGGCCGTTCGGGGCCGGGCCAGCTCCGGCCGGGCGCCAGGTGGACAGAGGGGCGCCGGGGTTGCGGGAGCAGGGGCCGGGGGTGCCTGTGAAGGGCTGGGGTGGAAGGACAGGTGCTCCCCCCGACCCTCTCGCGACCCTCAGCGCACCCTCGCTCACCCATGAGGGCTCCTGGAGGGCTGAGTAGCAGGCGCCGGCCCCTTCTGCCTGCAGGGACCGGACAGGGGTGAGGATGGGGGCTCAGGGCAAAAGGGTCGTTCTCCGGGCGTCCTGCAGGCTTCTCTGGTGGGGCTCGGCCCTGAAGGACGGTGTGCCTACTCCTGGGGAGAGTGTGTGTGTGTGTGTGTGTGTGTGTGTGTGTGTGTGTGTGTGTAGGGGCGGAGTTTGGGACGCTGGGCAACAAGGCGCCATTGGGAGGGAAGATGCTTCTTCCTCCAGTCTTTATACTTTCTGTCTTTTGATCTTTGGAGCTGCAGAGAGCTGGGATTTGAGGACATTAATGCCAACTTCTGGCTGGGTGTGGCGGCGCACGCTGGTAATCCCAGAACTCGGAGAGGTTGAGGCAGAAAGATCACAAGTTCAGGCCCAGCCCGGGCAATTTCAAACACAACCTCAAAAAACAAAACAAAAAGACTGGAATGCTGGGGTGTAACGGGATGTGAGGGTCTTGGGTTCAAGCCCCAGTAACAACACAACAAAAAAGCCAGCTGCTTACCTGGTGTGATGTGGCTAAGGTCCCAAACTCCCCTTTGAAAGTGAAATTACCCTCCAGGTACCCCATTATCTAAGACATTTGCCTTGCCCTTTGCCTGGGGTAGCCATGAGAGCAAAGGCGTATGGGGAATGTTTTACAGAGACTCTAATCAGAGGCCGAAGCAAAGGATCAGGCAAAAAAAGCTAAGTACTTTAAGAGATTTACTTCGCCCAAGCTGGGGATAAAGGAAGAACTGGCTCCAGGGGGCAGCCAGCTGCACCCCAAGCATCCTATGCCCACATGAACCCTTAAGTGCATCATGTAATTACAAGGACCCAGCTGGGAGGACAGGATGTCACCCTCCCTAGAGGAAGCAGCTATGAAGTGACAAAAACAGCACTCGGAATGGGGTGCGAGGGCACTTGGGAGAGCTGTTAAAAATGTCCCCCTGGGGGAGAAACTCAGCACTCATGAATTGAAGAAGGAGTCCTGAGAGTCACCTGTGAGCTCACCAGCAGCCCAGGGCTGTAGCCAGATGGCAAAGGGGCAAAGATGGTATTACGGGTGCTGTCTGCTCTGGGCCAATCTAATGGGAAAAGGGAGAGCACAGCGCAGGAAGCGAAGGAGGCCGGGTGGGCAGGAAACTGTCCTTTTCAGCAGCCCAGGGGAGGCGGTCCTGGCAAAGGCAGCCTCCCTGGACACCCTTTCCTCCCCTCCTCCTCTGGAGCCCCTGGAGCCCTCCCTGCCCATCCCTACACCTGTCTGCCTCTCCAGACACCTGATTTAAAAAACTCAGTTGCTCTTCCAGCTTCACATTTTCATCAGGCAGAGAAATGAACAACAGAACACCTAAACCAACAAAACACAAATATACTTCTTAGGCATGTTTCTAGC
>PVJO010029009.1:0-17328 GCA_004026905.1 Hystrix cristata | reverse complement strand
TTTTTTTTTGGTGTTGGGGATTGCCAGGCAAGCTTGCCAGGCAAGCACTCTACCACTGAGCTAAATCCCCAACCCCATGTATTGACTATATTGATTTTTGTAGAAATAGACTTATTCTAGATAAACTCCCCCAAATCTTGCTTTTTCACTTAGAACAGTCTTTTGAAAAAAATAAAAAAAAGAATAGTCTTTTGACAGCCCTCTCCCTCATAATACCCTTCAAAGGGAAGAACAGATGGAGAAGGAAAGTGCCTCCCCCTTGGTCCCCACAAATCTTCACAAGCACCTTTTAACACTCAACTCAAATGTGGAATCATCTGAAGCATCTGCCAGCAGAGGAAGAGATAAAGAAAATATGGTGCAGACACACGGCAGAGTATTATTTAGCCATGAAAAAGAATGGGGTCAGTCGCTGGCAGGAAAGATGGGTGGAACTGGAGGATATTATGTTAAGTGAAATAATCCAAACACGGGAAGACAAACATTACGTGTTCCCTCTCAGACAGAGAAGCTCAAAAAGTTAATGTCAATATAGAAAAGGACAGGGGTTGCCTCACAAGCACAAGGCCCTGAGTTCGATCCCTGGCACCAAAAAAAAGAAAAGGACGGGGGGTGGGGATTTAGCTCAGTGGTTAGAGTGCCTGCCTAGCAAGTGCAAGGCCCTGAGTTCGATCCCCAGCACCAAAAAAGAAAAAAAAAGAAAAGAAGAGGATGGAATAGTGATCACTGGGGACTAGGGAAGTAGAGACGTGGGGATGGAGGAAGGTGGGTAACAGGCACCACACAGTCCAGAGCTGTCCAGAGAGCGTGGCGGGGTGACTGCGGGTTGCAGCAACCTGTTACAGATTCAAATTGCTGATGGACAATTTGACTGGTACACGTTGTACACATGGACTGAATGATCATACTGTACGGAAACATGCCCAGTTACTACATGTTCATTAAAGAGAAAAAATACATTCAAAGAATTCAGGGGTGTAGTTCAGTGGTTGAGTGCTTGCCTGGCACACACGAGGTCCTGGTTCCTTCCCCAGCTCCGCCCTGGGAACCACAAGGCTCTGGGGAGTGTGATCTCACTTAGCACTAAGTCCTGTTGTGTGTGTACACATGCACACTTGACTCACGTAAATCAGGATATTATAAATGAATTCACCTAAGACAGGTATGGTGATGCACTCCCGTAATCCTAGCATTTGGGAGGCTGAGGCAGGAAGATTGCCATGAGTTTGAGGCCAGCCTGGGCTACATAGTGAGTTCAAGGCCAGCCTGAACTACACAGCCAGACCCTGTCTGAAAAAACACACAAAAAAATTTGCTTAACCAAAATATATGGTGTGCCTACTGGGTGGCAGGTGGTGGTGAAGTGGACAGAGAAGATTCCTCCTCTCTTGGGAATTCAGCAAACAAGGAAATGAATGAACTGATTTTTGGTAAAGTGGGGAGATGAAAACAACTGGGTGGAATGAGGCCCTAACCTCCTCTCCTCTCTCAGGTAGTGAGCGTTGCCCTGGCAAAGGCTGGAAGGCAGCTCTGGCACGCGTCAGCACTTGGGGGGCTTGGGCGGTGGGCACTGCAGGGTGGGGGAGCAAGGCCTGGGTCCTGCAGGGCAAACGTCACCTCACCTTACCTCACCACGTGCCTGTATCTTCCACATCTCCTGCCTTCTCGCCCATGGCTACGGCTGGGTTAAATCATGTCACTTATAGACAGGCAGAAGCTGGCTTTTTCTTTTCTTTTTTCTTTTTTTTGAGACATCATTTCGCCATGTAGTCCAGGTTGGCTTTGAACTCGCACCGATCCTCCTGCCTCAGCCTCCTGAGTGCTGGGATTACACCCGGCTATTGTGGCATATTCTATAAGGCACCCGAACATCTCAGCACATGCAGGGGGTCCTGGGACGGAGCCCCAGGGACACCCACGGCTGACTGCACATCCAAGGCAGACAGATGTCCCTGCCAAGCACAAGCACGGAGCAGACACTGCGCGGGGCCACCTCACTCCTTTGAGAGGGAGGGGAGGAGTCTTTCTATTTCAATTGTGGTTTGGGGATCAGGAGCCCGGACATCCCGGGGAACTCGTCAGAATCAGAGACTCTCGGGTTCCATTTTGGACGAGTGACTCAGCATCTTTGCATTAATGAGATCCCAGGGGAGCCGGGTGCCACTTTAGTCTTCGAGATCTTAGGGAGACCCAAAAGGTCCTGCTGGTCGGATCTGCCTTGCTGCCTGTTCTACCAAGAGTACGGCCTTCTTATAATCCTTATTTTCATGAGTCCACGTTGGCCAGACGTAATGATTACACGCATCTTGGGGAGCTAGTGAGTGTGTAACACATCTGGATTCCGTTTACTTCCCCTCCCATGTTATAGTCTCCAAACTCCTACAGAGAGAGCTCGGAAGACCAACCATTTCCCAGCCCTGTTGCTCAACTGGAGCCTCCTCGCCCAGCTCAGCCTCAGCTGCCGCTCCGCCCTGCCCTCCTTGGGCTGTGACTGGCTCCAAGTCACAGGATGACCTGGTGTGGCCTCAGGTCTGTCTTCCAGCCAATCCTCCTCTCTTCCCTGTCTCACATTTGTGTATATTATTATTATTATTTTGAGACAGGCTTTCACGATGTAATTCAGGCTGGCCTTGAACTCACTATGTAGTCCGGACTGGCCTTGAACTTGTGGTGATCCTCCTGCCTCAGCCTCCTGAGTGCTGGGATTACAGGTATGTGCCACCACATCTGGCCTAGTATGTGCTTAAAGAATTGGGGTCAGGCGTGGTGGCACACACCTGTAATTCCTGCACTCTGAGAGGCTGAGGCAGAAAGACACTAAGTTCAAGCCTAGCCTGGGCAATTTCATAACTTAGTGAGAATCTACTGAAAAAAGGAAGGGGAGGTAGCTCAGTGCAAAGACTCCCGCGTTCAATCTCCAGCACTGAACACAAACAAAGAAACAAAATAAAGATCAAAGCCCTGCACCTGAACAAGCACTGCAGCGTTATTATTCACAACAACCCAAATATGGAAACCACCTGTGCGCAGCCACCGACGAATGAACGGAGAGACAGAACACGGCCTACTCGTGCTCAGACAATGGAGAATGATTTCACAGTACAGAAGAGTGAAGGTGTGACATGTGCCACAGTGCAGGGAACCTTGACTACATCGCTGCGACAGAAGCCAGTCACAGAGAGCCACAGAGTCTGACTGTTTACATGCGGCCCCGAGTAGGCAACCCCTGCATGAGCGGTTGCCAGGGCCGGGAGGATGGAAGCAGAGTAATGGCCACGGGATGGGAGTCTTTTCCAGAGTCACCAAAATGTTCGGCCTGGCGTGGTGGTGCACGCCTGTAATCTCAGTGCTTGGGAGGCTGAGGCAGGAGGATTGCTGTGAGTTGGAGGCCAGCCTGGGCTACACACTGAGTTCAAGGTCAGCCTGGACTACATAATAAGACCCTGTCTGAAAACAAAAACAATATAAAAGGGAGACAGGATTCCTTTTCATAACATAATTTCAATAGATAATTAAATGAATGATCCATACATGAAACTGGGTGCCAGTGTTTGAATGTGATCACAGTGAGCCCAGCCCCTCTCTGTTGGCTTTCTGAGAGAGGACCTTGCTATGTAGTCCAGGCTGGGCTCAAACTGGCAGTCCTCCTGCCTCAGCCTTCTGAGTGCTGGGATCACAGGTGTGTGCCACCACACCAGCTATAATACCCCTTTTATTGAGCCTTCCCTAGCCCTTTGCAGATACCATCTGGCCAGGACAGAGATGACTGGAATTTTTCAAAGGTCAGTGGTCTGTAACAGTAAAGTATTCTGCATGACTCAGTTAAAACACATTTTAAGTCACCCACGCCAAGCGCCCAGGGCAGAACCTCCCCCAGCTTCCGCTGATCCCTGTACCGCGCCCCCATCTCTGTAGTCACCATCTAGCAGCCTATGGACTCTGCGCCTCCCCACCCTCCGGTCCCATCCGTCTCTACCTCCTCACCCTTCCAGGTCTTCTGTCAGTGTCCACTGCACCCAAACAACCATACTGCCTCCCTGCCTGTGCGGCCCCGTGCCCACATGGGCCACTAGGCGGGACAGCACTGGAAAATAATACACTACCTGCCAGCCACGTACCTTCATTTTATGTTTATTATTTTGGGGATGAGTTTTCAGTCCAAGCTGACTTTGAACTTGCTACGTGGTCTGGGTTGGCCTCAAGCTTGAGATCCTCATGCCTCAGCCTCCTGAGCATGGGGGTTTTGTGCTGTATTAGTTACTTTTCTAGAGTCCGTGGTTTGCAAGAGAGCAGATTTAATAGAGGACATTTATAAATTACAACATTCACACACATGAGCCAAATGCAGGAAGAGTGCAGAACATCTATCTGTGCACTACAGCACAGCACTGTCCCGTGTACATCCGTGTCTGCACAAATGGCAGGAGAAATCTTCACTGGAACTGGGGTACGCTGCTCACAGCAGAGACAAGACCAGAGCGCCCCCGAAGCAACAGCAGCCATCTCCGATGACGGCAAGGCCCCGAGCTCCTGCGATGAGAACTGAGTTCCCTGTAGGAGAACTGGGCGCAGCAGAGATTCTCCTGGGAAACAGCTGGTGCCCATCTTCTGCTCCTGTTCCCCTTTATGTTGTGTGGCAACAATCCTCAGGTGGATCCTCCACGCCCAGAACCCACCAAGTCAGTCCAGCTGGGCGCTCCTGCTCAAGCTGACCACAATAAGCCCACCTCATGTGCTTCCTTTCATCAGGTTCCTGGCCACGCTGGGGCAGGAACCTTGGGCCTCCTGTAGGTGCTCTAGCGCCGAGCTGCATCCTCAGCCCCGCTGTGCAATTCTGGACACAAAGCCCGACTGGGCCATTGTGGCTGCCACCATTATTCATGCTCCAGTAGCTGCTGTATTTGTCCTCTAACAGGAGACAAAGGTGCTTCTGTCTCCTGCCTTGTCACCGCCTTAGCACAGTGGCCCCTGGTCCCCTCCTCCAGGCCTCTGTTCAGGCCTCCGGGTCACGTGGGTCCCCTGGAGAGAGGGGACGGATCTTGCGTTGGGCACTGAAGTGCGTGGCCGTGGCCGAGCTGGGGCTGGGGCCGAGAGGGCCGTTCACAGCTTCCTGCTGCCGAGGTCCGGGAACCAGCCTGCCCAGGCATCCCTTTGGGCTGAATGGAAACTTCCCAGGCACCAGGCAGGGGTGTGGGGAGTCAGGGGTGCCGGGATTGAGCAGGAAGCTAGTCTCGGCCCGGGACATGTGTGAGTTGAGTCTGGCTTCCCACCCACAGGACAGGCCCAGCCTGCCATCTGCCTGCTGGAACCTTGACACAATTCACTCAGTCACAGCTGCGTGAGTCAGCAGATCTCATGCCCCCTCGGAGCTCTGGGTGCCGCTCACCATGACTATGTACCTTGAGCTCACAGTGATCCTCCTGCCTCAGCCTCCTGAGTGCTGGAGTACAGGCATGGGCAACCACAGTCCAGCAACATTAAACTGCCTGCAGTTCAGACAGCCAGTGCCCAGGACGCCCCCACACAGCTCCGCAATCGCCGACCCCTCCTCACCCCAGACTCTGGATGCCACTGTCTCCATTGCCTGCCTCTCTGACCCACCCACAGGGTGTCCTCAGTGTAGACTGTGTCACTTCTCTCTGCCCCATTAGACCATGCTCTGTGCTCAGGGTGGCAATGGACGTTGTGGGGGTGGGGCGCTCAGTGAGCTAGGTGTGGTGCTACTTTGGGAGGCTGAGGCAGGAAGATCTCAAATTCAAGTCCTGCCTGGCCAATTTAGTGAGAACCTGTCTCAAAATAAAAAGTAACAGGGGCTGGGAATGTAGCTCCATGGTAGAGCGCCCGTGGGTTTGATTCCCCAGTTCTGCAAGAAAAAAAAAAGGGGGAGGAAGAAAGGAAGGAAGGGAAGAAGGAAGGAAGGGTGGATGGAGGGAAACGCAGCACACTGGTGTGGGGCCACTTGGCCTCCTGTCCAGGGCCTGATTTGAAGCCACAGCCCCGGTGAGCAGTCAGGGAGCCCGGCTGCCAGGCCCATGACTCGCAGGCCGCAAGATGGCTTTTTTAACTGTCCCGACCTGCATCTGTCCCCTGCCTGGCCCTCGGGGTGACCCCTCTCTGCTTCTCTCCTGCTCCCACCAGTCCCTCTCTACAGGCCAAAAGTCTGCCAGATCCCGCCAGCCTTAAAGGACCAATCCAAGATTCCTGGGCTGCTGGGCGTGGTGGTGCACGCCTGTAATCCCAGCACTTGGGAGGCTGAGGCAGGAGGATCACCCCAACTACAAGGCCAGCCTGAACTACATAGCAAGACCCCGTCTCAAAAAACAAACGGAGATTCCTGGGCTGCACTGTGCAGTCCAGAGGAACCCTTGCTGTGTTTATGGACGGAGTAAAAACCTCCACCCGGCCTAGTAGAGGTCACCTGATTCTGTTCACCAGGATGACTCAGCAGCTGGGTGGCAACGCCCGGGCTCCTGGGGACACCAGCCCCAAAACCCATGTCCTCCTGTTGCCTGGCCATGCTCGAGCCCTGGGACAAGTGGGGTCCACGCAGGGGGGCAGCAGCCTCCCCTCTGCCCCTGCTCCTGCTCCAGATACCACGTCTGATGGCCTCTCAGGCCTCATGTCTCCGGCTTAAGGTCCCAGCCTTCGCCCACCTTTTTTGGAAGATGGGGTCTCACTAGGTGGCCTAGGCTGGCCTCAAACTCAAGATCCTCCTGCCTCAGCCTCCCGCATGGGCCATTTCCCCTTTAGCCTATTGCTTTGTTAAACAATAAACATGTAGCGCTGGGGATTTAGCTCAGTGGTTAGAGTGCTTGCCTAGCAAGGTCAAGGCCCTGAGTTCAATCCCCAGCACCAAAAAAAAAAAAACAAAAACAAAAACATGTATTATCTGGGAATAACTTCGGGTGTACAGAGAGGTTACAGTGATCTCACAGCACCCCCGGCCTCCGGGTTTCTCTTTTCAGTATCTCACACACCTACAGGACATTGGCTGGGACCAGTTCTCCCGCTCTAGCTTGATGGCGCCTCTCCAGCTTTTCTGCCAGTGTGCTTTTCTGTCTAGGACCCAGCCCCAGAAACCCCACTGAGTGGACGCAGATGCTTTAAATGCGCCAGGGTGTTGTGATTCTGTCCTCTCAGGAGACAAGAATGGGCTGGGGACAGGGACAGTGGGTGCCTAGTCCTCTCTAGGAGACCACAGCAGTGGGGTGAAGGTGCAGGACACACCCGCATTGGAGTCCAAAACCACTCTGCTGTCACTTGGGGCTCCCCTCTGTGGGGATGCGGGGACCGTAGACAGTACAGGCTCCCGGAATGGCCCGCTGTGCCCGTGACCGCTGGTGTCACCCTTACCGAGGAGCCCCGGTCCCGGGAAGGCTGCCCTACCCTGCTGCTACCCTGCGTCCAGTCAGGCAGAATCGGCGCTCCATCTGCCAGCTACCCCCGCGCGGACGCCCTTCCTTCCCCAAGGGCAACGGGCTGCCAGCCGCTCACCAGGGTAAGGACTGGGGTCCCCCTTCCCAGGTCTTGACCGTGTCCCCTCCCCGCCTCGCAGGTGGTCCTAGGGCCTCTGTTCTGAGTTCTGCCTACCAAGGCCGCCCAAGGGTGAGTGTGCCTAACATGCCGGAAATCTGGGGTTCCATGCTCAGCACCTCAAAAAGATTGATTTTTTATTATTGTCTTTTTTTTTTTTTTGAGACAGAGTCTCACTTTGTAGTTCAGGCTAGTCATTAACTAATTATGCAGCCCAGGCAGGCCTCAAATTTGTGGCAATTCTGCCTCAGCCTCCCAAGTGCTGGGATTACAGGTGTAAGCCACCACGCCCACCTGTAACACATCTTTTAAAAGACTGTTTCAAAAAAAGGTAAAAGTATGACTCTGCCCAGGGATGTCGGGAAGGAGATCTGGCAAAAGGGAAAGGGGGAGGGCCGGGAGGGGATGGAACCAGTCCCCTCCAATGTGAATGTACCTATTATGTATGATAAACACACATGAATAAAGCCGGGTATGGTGGCGCATGCCTGAAATCCCAACGCCCAGGAGGCTGAGGCAGGAGGATGGCTTCGAGTCTGAGGCCAGCCGGGGCTACACAGTAGGTTCAACGTGAGCCTGGACTATATAGTAAGACCCTGCTTACCTAATAAATAAATGAATACCACTAATAAAAATTATGCAATAAACGATTTTATTTATTTGAAAACACGACATAAAAACAAGAGAGCCAGGTGGGCATTATACCCAGCTCACACGCGGCCAGAAACATCCACACGGCCAGGTCACAAAAGCTGCCTGCACGTGGCAGAGGTGAAACCGGGTTTTCCACCGCGGGGAAGGGGCCGCACTTAGCAGCTGCCCGTTCACGGAGCCCAGAGCCGAGGTCACCGCTGTCTCCGGGGGAGGCACCCGGGGCGCGCACCTGCTCCGCCCAAGCCGGGACGTCACGGCCGCTGGCAGGCGGGAGGCCGCGGTCCGCACGCGGGACCGAACCCGCAGCTTTCACACCAGGCTACACCCTCCGCCCTTTCTGAAGACTGGGTCCCACTGAGTCACCAAGTTGCCCAGGCGGGGCTCGAACCCGCGATCCTCCCGCCTCAGCCTCCCAGAGTGCTGGGGCTAGGGGACGGCGGCCACCACGTCGCTCGCCTCCTCGGTTTGCAGCCTGCGTGCCTCCGCCCGGCTGCGGCGCAGAGCGACGCCGCCCTCCGCGTGCTGCTCGGAGGCGGCGGCGAGAGGCGTGGGAACCCGGGCGCCGCCCGAGCTCGGCCCACGGCGCCCTCTAGCGGCCGCGCGCCGCACCTGCCTCCTGGTGCGGGGCCCCGGGCGGCGACATCCCACTCTGTGTTACTCTGGACTCCTGCAGCTCGCCGCGACTCCAGCAGCTCTTGCCTGAATATAGTGGTTTCTTTTGTTTTTTTGGTTTTTTTTAGTTAGGGTCTCTCTATGTGGTTCAGGCCGGCTTTGAACTCACTAGGTAGCCCAGGCTGGCCTCGAACTCGCAGCAATCCACCTGCCTCAGCCTCCCAAGTGCTGGAACTACAGGCCTGCGCCATGCCTAAATATAGTTTTGTCTCGGTGCTGCGGACGGAACCCGGGCCCCGCGGTAGAGATGGATACAGACACAGATGACAGAGACTGTTCTGTGGCCTCGGGGACATTGTGCAGCCATTACCTGAACTCCATTCATCGTCCCAGACTGAAACCTGGTCCCCATTAAACATTCCCACTACTCCCTCTCCACCAACCCCGGGCAACCACCCTTCCATTCTGTTTCCACGAATTTGACCTCACTTATTTCACATAGTGCACTGTCCCCAAGGTCCACCCATGCCATAGTGTCAGAATTTCTGTTAAGATTAATAACTGGGCGTGGTGGTACACACCTGTAATCCCAGCACTCAGGAGGCTGAGGCAGGAGGGTTGCCACGAGTTCGAGGTGAGCCTGGGCTACATCGTGAGTCGTTTCAAAACAAAACAAGAAAGGAGCAGGGACATGAGGAATCACAACCCGAGGCTACATTTTATTAGGGAAAAACCAAACCAAAGCAAACCAAACCCGGTGACTAAGAGACCTAGTGGCTTTTGAGAACAGGGAACTGGCCTGGTCCTCGCAGCCACCACTTTGGACAGTCACCCTTGAGTCAAGGTCCAAAGCAGCCACTCAGCAGATGTCCCGGACCCTGTGCCCCCCTCCCGTGGGGTCTCAGGGAAGGACACTTCCAGGTCACAGGCTGTGCCCACCACTGGGATGCCCTGAGCAAGCCCTTCCTGAAACCCGCCCAGAGCCAGCTGCCGGACGCTGAAGGTCCCGTGCTGCGGGGCCTCCCTTGCTGCGGCGGGCAGAACAAGCCCAGTTTTGCCGACGAAGGTGGCTGCTCCCGGGCTCCCACCATAAACACCAGCGTGACCCCAGGACTGCGGACAAATCCAGGGGCCAGGTGGAAACGCCACCCACAGGCTGCTTCTCTATCACAGCAACACTTTGGCGAGGGACGAGCGCTGCTTCCAGGTCCCCGAAGGGCACATGAAGGCCCTAAACCTGAGCGGGGGGTATCCCCAAGGCCAGAGCCCTTCCTGCCATGCGTCCAGGGGTCACCCTCGCTTGGCTTATGGCAAGCGAGCCAGCTCGCAGGGAAGATGGGTGTTGGTGGCCCTGGAGCGCCCCCTGCTGGAGGCTCTGTCTAGAGCGCTCAGCTGGGTGGCCAAGCTGAGCCCCAGCTTCGGGATGGAGTTGTGGGCACTTCGGGACACTCAGGCCGCAGCAAGCAGATGCCCAGCACTTTATTTATTTTATTTTTTATTTTTTGGTGCTGGGAATCGAACTCAGGGCCTTGTGCTTGCAAGGCAAGCACTCCAACCTCTGAGCTCAATCCCCAGCCTATGTTTATTTTTTGGGACAGGGTTTTGCTGTTGCAATTCAGACTGGCCTTGAACTATTGTAGCCCTGTGGCAATCCCTCTGCCTCAGCCTCCCAAGTGCTGGGATTACAAGTGTGCGCCGCCACACCCGGCTCCACGCGCACTCTGCAGGATGCCCAGGAAGGCTGCCATCACCTGCAGGAGGTCACGGACCGCACAGCGGGCTTCCAGCTGGAACACATTTATTCTCAGTGTAAAACAGAACACACGGCTCAGTGTGGACTCGACGGGACATGAGGAAGAGAAAGCAAGTCAGAGGAAGCAGCAGATCGGGGCTCCTGGCAGCAGCATGTGGCGCGCCTGGACGGGACTCTCTGAGGACAAAGGCACATGTTGTTTGATTTGTTCTGCACGAAGTCTCAGAAGTTACGAAGCAACAAAAGCAATTATTCCTTAAAAGGGAAGGTGGGCTGGTGGCACATGCCTGTACTCCCAGTACCGAGGGAGGCTGAGGCAGGAGGATCACTCCCAGCCTGGGCGACTCAGTGAGGCCTATTTCAAAGTTTAAAACATTTAAAAAGGGCTGGGGATGGAGCTCAGCGCTAAGGCCTTGGTTTTAATCCCTAGTACTGCAAAAGAGAGAGAAAAAAAGGTGAGGGGCATCTTCTAGATGTGGCCTTTGGCGGCAGTAACAAGGGGACAGCCTGGGCTGCAGAGCCCAAGAGGAAGTTGGGGACAAGGCCCTGGACCAGCCTGGAGGACCATGTGTTGGGGGTGCACAGTCCCAGTCTAGGGAGCAAGAGGACACTCAGGCCCGGGCCTTGTCCCCAGTGTCTGGAAGCCCCTCTCCCCCACCCCAGGTCCAGCCCCACACCAGTGTGACAAAGTGTGACCAGTGTGATAAAGCCACTAAATCCCAAGCTGTGTCCTCAGGCACCAGGAGGTCACATTCTTGTACATTTATGAGACAAGGGGAGACGTCTGCTATCAAGACCTCCCCCCCCAAAATACTAAGAAAAAAAGCTCTCGCCCAAATCCAAAGAATGTTTTCCATCATGTAATGTAAGCCTTGAAATTTTCAAAAACCGTTTTTCTTTTGGTCCTGGGGATTGAACCCAGGGTCTTGCTAAGTTGTTAAATTGCCCAAGCTGGGCTTGGACTTGTAATCCTCCTGCCTCAGCCTCCTCGTGCTGGGATCACAGGTCTGTATCACCATGTCTGGCTACTAAAAGCACTTTTTCAGTGACCTTGGAGTTTTCCCTCCAATAGTTCGGCTCTACATGCACAGCTGGTCCAGCACCCTTGGGACACGGGTGCCACTGGGAGACCCGTCCCACCGGAAACAGGTTGGTCCAGAGGTCGGAGGGGCTCTGGGTGTGATGCTGACAGCAGGCAGCCTTCCAGTGCCCATGTGGAGAAGCTAAAAGTCGGGGGGCCCTGGGCATCTGCACCACCTCTGCTCTGGGAGGAGGCCAGGCCTTGACGCCCTAGTGAGGTGCGGAAAGAAAGTGTGCAAGAGCAGGTCAGGGAGGGAAACTGAGTCAGCGAGGGCCCGGCAGGGCTGGCGGGGTCTCAGCAGCAGCTTGCGGCGCTACGCTTCACGTGGCACGGCTTGCAGAAGAGACGGTCGTCCAGGGGGTAGCAGCCCTGGTCGGTGGGCTCCACAGACAGGAGGACGCTGCAGTCCTGGGGGACAAAGGCATGCGTGGGTGTCTCGGGCTGGGCGTGGCCCAGGAAGGGACTCGGGGCTGAGCTGACAGGCCCGGCCACTGTCCTCTGGGAGGCCCTACCGGGTCTTCCCGAAGCACGGCCACACCCAGGTGCCAGGGCGCTGGGCGCCGTGACAGGAGAGTCCCTTCGGGAGAAGCGAGGACACCTGGAGAAGGACCTGGAGGGGTCACACAGTGTTGGGGTCACGAGGGCCTGCTGTTCAGAGCAGGCACATGAGGCAGGAGCCCACCCGCCACCCGGGCCTGGCCAAGACCCGCCTGGCGCACCAGGCCCTGGTCAGCGTTTGCCGGCTGAGCGGTGATTCTAATCCAGGCCTCATTTTGCAGGTGGGGAAACCGAGGGACAGAGCAGGGCAGAAACTGAGGCCCAGGTCGGTGGTTGGCTTTGGCGCCGGGACGGGATTGAGTTTCCCGGCTGAGCTGAGGGTTTTGTTTTGTGTTACTGGGAATTAAACCGCTTCAACATTAATACTTCCAATTCAAGTCACCAAAGGATTTTGGAATGAGGAAGGCGGGATTCAGGGCCGAGCTCCTGCACCTTATCTGGGTGTCACATGGGCACACGCTAGGTAGCAATGGGAACGATTCGTGTCCGGAGACCTTGTCAGGGCACACCTAGCAGGGACCCCATCAAAGGGCCTGGTCCCCACCGAGGCAATTTAGGGTCACAGACAGCCACCCCGACCCCAGGGAGCAGGGTGGTGGGTCAAGCTCCTCCATGTCTGGGCGGCAGGGCGCCCTCGTGTGGCTGCTCTCTGCAACTCCACCCCGAGTCTCAGAAAATGGCCACAAAGTCCTAGTGTCTGTCATCCACAGCAGCCACCTGCTTGGCACTGCTTGGCAACCCAGTGACAAGCCCAGAGTCCCAAGGGGCACATGTGACCTCTCCTGAGTGAGAATCGGGGGGGTAACACTTCGATGACAGTCGGGTCTCACAGAGCCTTCCAAGGAGCCGTGGGGTGTTCCCGGTTTCTGCCTTCTTTCTCACCCCAGGAGCTGTCAATCTGAGCGCCCCAGGCCCCAGCCCCAGACGCAGTCAGAGCCCTTCCCAGGCCAGGTGGCTCCCTGAACGGGTCCCCTCTCTGTCCCTTGGGTTCCTGAGTCAGGAGGACATAAACCTAGCTTTCTGTGCCCGGGCACTGCTGGGCTCGAACGGCAGTCCTCCTGCCTCAGCCTCCCAGAGGGCTATCACGCACACTTCTGATCAACAAGCTGAGAAGAGAGGCCCAGCCTGCCGTGCCCGCAGGTCCCAGGCCAGGAGGGCTGAGCGGTGACACTCACCTCGCACCTGTAACAGTTCTCGTGGAAGTTTCTCCCCATGCACTCAATTTTGAAGGCATCCTTCCCGTCCCGGGGGATGATGGGGTTCTGGCAGATGCTGCACACGGGGGCGAATTTCCTAGAGGGAGGTGTTTGCAATGAGGACCACAGAGACTGGCCGCAGGATGGGGCTGGCTCGGGTCCCCTCCCCTGGTGCTGGGACTGCACTTGTGCCGCCAGCAGCGCGGTGGGGAAAGGGCCGTGTAACCAGGCCACTTCCCGGGCCGTGGGTAGCTGGAGGTGAGGAATGACCGGGGAGTGTCTGAGTTGAGTGGCGCGCTCCTGGGCCCAGGACTCTTCTCAGTGGTCTACTACAAGGTGTCACTTTTCTTTTCCGTTTTTTGTAGTACTGGGGATTGAACCTGGGGCCTTTGCACTGTGTGATATCCCCAGTCCTTTTCATTTTGAGACAGGGTATCACTAAATTGCTAAATAACTCAGGCTGGGCTCGAACCTTCGATCCCCCTGCCTCAGCCTCCCAGAGTGCTGGGACAATAGGACTGTGCTGCCAGGCCCAACTTGGAATTGAAGCTTTAATCCTCACCAGAGGGGGGATTTGGAGTCCTTAGTTGCTGTGTGCCTCAGTTTCTACCTTTTGTAAAGCAGTACCCACGAGAAGGGCAGTTCTGAGGGCCCGTGGAACCTACAGCGGTGGCTGTACCTGTAGAAGTCGTCCAGGCAGTACACCTGGTCCTGGCCGTCCAGGGCGAAGCTCTCGGTGCCGATGCGCCGGGCACAAGTCACGCACGTGAAGCAGGCTGGGTGGAAGGCCTGGCCCAGGGCCCTGATGATGTGGTCTCGGACCACCTCGCCGCACTTGCCACACTTCTCCAGGGTGTCCTGGGCAGGGGTCACAGCCTCAGCCACCCGCAGCATCCCCTCCCCAGCCCCCGCTGCCAGGGCCCAGGGGATGCTAGGCATGCACCCCCAAGCCTGGCTAAATTTCTCAGCCGAGCGCTCTCCTTTCTGAGTCTTGGCCTCCTCCCAGGAGCGCTGTGGGGGATGGAATAACACAACGCCTGAGAGAACCCGGCTTGGTGCCCGGCCCCCGAGGCTCCTGCAGCAGGTACCTGGTAGCAGGGCTCACAGAGGGGGCGCCCGTCCTTCTGGTAGAAGCTCTGCCCGGCCAGCTGGCGGCGGCAGATGCGACAGGTGAAGCACTGAGCATGGTACTGCTTCTTCATGGCTTCCACGGCCAGCTCCCGGGGGGACACGGTCTTGTGGCAGAAAGCGCAGATGTCTGGGGTAACGGAGACATGGCTTGTCACTGCCCAGCCTGCAGGACTGAACCCAATCCCACCCAGGACAAACCCAATCCCACCCAGGACGAGCCCAGAAAATGCCTTGGGCGTGGCCTCGGGACTCCCACCCGCCCCTGGGCTTCTCTGACATACTGAGGGTCTTGAACATTAGGAAGGAATATCGGCCAGGTGTGGCAGCGCACACCTGTGACTCCAGCACTCAAGATGCTGAGGCAGGATGAGTTCCAGGTCTGCCTGGACAATATTGTGAGAACCTGTCTCAAAAAACAACACCAATTTGGGGCTGGGGATTCAGCTCAATGGTTAGAGCGCCTGCCTTCCACTTGACAAGGCCCTGAGTTCAATCCCCAGCACCAAAAAGAAGCAAAACAAAAACAAAAAAAACACAGGGGTTGGGGATTTAGCTCAAGTGGTAAAGCGCTTGTCTAGCAAGCACAAGGCCCTGAGTTTGATCCCCAGCACTCCCCCCAAATTGCAGTATTAGGATAATTGGATTGTCATTTGTAGAAATAAAGAGGGTACCACAGCAATACCTCATACTCAGATAATTGTGAATTAATCAAAGATCTAAATGAGAAAAATTAAGCCATAAGAATACTAGAAGAAACGAGACAATTATTTAAAACTTTAGAGAAGTCCTTTTCTTTCTTCCTTCCTTCCTTCCTTCCTTCCTTCCTTCTTTTCTTTTCTTTTCTTTTTTGAGACAAGTCTCACTATGCAGTTCAGGCTGGCCTTAAGCTCACTGTGTAGCCCAGGCTGGCCTCGAACTCACAGTAACCCTCCTGCCTCAGCCTCCCAGGGGCTGGGATTACAAGCATGTGCCACCATGCCCAGCTGAGAAATACTTTATAAAAAAAAATTTTTTTTTTCGGCTGAGAAGTACTTTTAAACCATGACATAAAATCCAGAAGCCAGAAAAGGAAGAACTGGTATATCTGACTACATAAAAATCAGATTTGCTGCCTGGTGTGATAGCACTTGCCTATGATCCTAGCACTCAGGGAGGCTGAGGCAGGAGGATCGTAAGTTCAAGTTTTACCTGGGCAATTTAGGGCTAGGGGATGGAGCTCAGTGCAAAGGCTGTGGGTTTGATCCCCGGTACCCTTCCCCCTACATTACTCATACCACGTATGTCCTTAGTGCTTGGGCCCCCGAGGCAGCCATGTCACACCTTACTAAAGGACTGACTCGGTGCCCTGGAGGTTTTGGGAAGGGCCGGTGGGGATGACTAAGGAGGGCAATTTGGCAAAACCAGCAGAATTGCAGGAGCACCTGCTCTTTGAGCACAGTACTTCCTCTTCTAGAAATTTACCCCAGAAAGCCCAGCATGGATCACAGTGACCCCGTGCAAGGTGGCTTGGCTCAGCTGTGTTTGTCACAGTGAGAAAGCACCCAAGAATGCAGCAACACCTTCATCCTGTCCCCCTGAAGAATCCCACACAGCCATCAAAAACAGCCAGGAGCCCCGTCTGCTCTGCTTCAGGGGAACCAGCTACAGGACACAATGAAGAAACAAAGCAAACGCAGGACAGCCCGTTTACTGCCACAGGTGGCGCATCCCGAGTCCAAAAATCCAAATCTGAAATGCTCCAAAATCCAAAATGTGTTGAGTACCAACAACACCACCCCAGACTGTGGCAGGAAACTCCACGCCAGGCTGCACGGGGCGAGCGGCAGTCAGAAGCCAAGTGCACTATGATACCGGATGTGTGCGTGCGGCGTACACGAGACACAGGTGGGTTTTGTGTTTGGACTCGGGGCCCCTCCCCAAGACATCTCAAAGTATTCCAAAATCTGCAAAAATTCAAAACCCAGCACACTCCTGGTCTCAAGCACTTCAGTGTGTATTTGTAGGAAACTGCACAGCACTTGCAATGTATTCCCAGAATGCTTCTGGCCAGGTGGGCAAGACATTGAAAAACGCTGCCCACATCCGGAAGGGGACTGGATGGCAACTGGGGGATTTCAGGAGGGATTCTCCCTAGGAACACTTTTAGTTCTTTGATTTTGTACTCTGTGAGGCCATTAAGAGTTCAGAAGGTGGATTGGGGATGTAGCTTAGTGGTTAGAGTGTTTGTCTTGCAAGCACAAGGCCCTGTGTTTGATTCCTGGCACCAGGAAAAAAAAAAGATTTCAGAATGGAGCCCCTGCTCCATTCTGGTGGCACATGCCTGTAATTCCAGCACTGTAGGAGGCTGAGGCAGGAAAATCTCAAGTTTGAGCCCAACCTGGTCAACGTAGTAATTTATTGTTAGATTTTTTTTTTTTTTTTTTTGGTGGAGGGTGCTGGGGATTGAACTCAGGGCCTTGCACTTGCCAGGCAAGCGCTCTACCACTTGAGCTAAATCCTGACCCTGCAATGTAGCAATTTAATAAGACCTAGTCTCAAAATTTAGAAACATTTTTAAAAAGGACTGGAGATGTAGTTCAATATGAAGCCTCTGGGTTCAATTTCCATCATCAAAACCAAAAACAAAATAGAAAGGTAAATCAGTGAGAAAAAAACTCAAAGTGTTCTTATATCATACAAAAACTGTGTGAAACAATATTTAAACAATTTCAGTTATATATTAAAAAAAAAAAAAAACCAGGGCTGGGGATTTAGCTCAGTGATTAGAGTGCTTGCCTTGCAAGCACAAGGCCCTGAGTTTGATCCCCGGC